>JAJJWW010006725.1:0-235098 GCA_023531295.1 Papaver armeniacum
TCACTAGGATAGGAATGATATAAAATGGATCCCGTCTTTACTCTCTGATGGTTTTTTGTCTCCTCTTTTCCACGGTCAACAAATCATTTTTTTTTTGAAGATGACGGTGTATAAAATAGAAAGTACTACAACTACCGTGTTTTTCTCCAGCAAAATATCCCGCTAAAAGTGATCAGATATGAATGCATCTTCTGCATTGGGATTATCAATGGGTGAAAATGAGTCCATATATTGTTTGAGGCGAAATTTTTCGTCGGACCTGGACTCGGGTAAACCTAGCATTTACAGTATAGTACCAAGAAATAAGTTATCAATAGTTCTTTAGCGGCCGCTTTTCCTTTTATCTTATCACTAGTTACTATGCTATCTCTTCTTGTTATCGGCAGTCCGATTCTCTTGTATGATTCTTTAATCACAAAAATAAAGATGAAAAATTATGCTAAGATAATCTAGTTTTAGTTGATGTATGCGTTGCTTATTTTCTTCTCTCGTGCTCATACATTAGTCAATGCAGCAAGCCCTTAGAGTTATCTTTAAATACTAATAGATTTAAAATTTAAGTAACTTTCCACGGATCTAATAAAAGTTAAGTTTGTGGAAAATATTGGCCTAATACATCATCATGCGGTTGGGAGGCATAGAAGTCGGTAGCATTGAGTTGGGCATAACATATCTTGCCAAGGGATATTCTTAGAGATCATTTATAAACATGTTCCAGTTGAGTCACTAATTGATAGATTGAGACAAGGTGACCATTTTTCCAAACATGCCAATTAGCCCTACTTCTTTTCATCCAGTAGATAATTGTAAAAATAGTTAAACTACATTGAAGAATGGGATCTTCACTTGTTCACTTAACTTCAGCCGCTTGACCATGAGTTGATTAGATAACTAATAGAAAGTTTGAATATCTAACTACACAAATATCATTCTGTCTATCTTCACTATTTTTTACGTATATAATTGTGTATTACGATGAGATGAGATCGTACTATTTTTATGAGTGGTTACCTAAAGAAACAAACGAATTAGGTTAAGTTTCCAGCCACCTTTAAAGAAATTTTTATAAAGTATATATGGATAAATGAAATGCAAAAAAATAAAAAAATAAAAAATAAATAATATATAAATGAACAAGAGGCCGGGTATTCTATCTATATAAGCACCTCAAGTACTATGAGAACAGAATTGAAGAACACAACCCAAAACATATACAAGAAAGCCTAAGGAGTTGAGAAATGAAGTCTGAGCTTGTTTTTGTTGTATTCAGTTTCATGTTTTTTGATAGGAAGGGGAAACTCAATGAGGTATGAGCTGATTAATGAGATGAAAGTTAATGCGTCCGCTAATGATATATGGGCGGTATACAGCTCTCCTGATCTCCCCTAAGCTCATCGTTAAATTACTTCCTGGTGTTTTCGAAAGGATTGATTACGTAGAAGGAAAAGGTGGTGTTGGTACAATTCTCGTCTCGTATATCCTCCTGGTACGTTGAAATATATATATTAGGCTCTTGCTTAGCTATATATGCGTCATTTGATTAATCGCAATGTTCTAATAAACATTGTACCTAAAATTTTCAGGATCTGTACCACTAAGTTATAAGGAGAAATTCATTACTATCGACAACCGTAGGCGTTTGAAAGAGGTTCTGCAGATCGAAGGAGGATACCTAGCCATGGGTGTCACTTTTTACATGGACAGTTTTAAAATCATAAAGACAGGGTGTGATTCATGCATCATCAGATCCATAACACAATATGAAGTCCCGGATAACTTTGCTGCAAGATTTCTCCACTCGTTAGTGTTGACAGCCTTGTTGGCATGGCCACAGCCATTTCAAAGTATGTCTTGACAGTAAGAAGAACGGATACATAGTTTTGGCTGATTAAACAGAAGACAACTTTTGTACCCAAAAATAATTGTCAAACTGGCCAGGAATGATGCTGAAATTAATATGTACTCTGATTATGTTCCTAGTATTTGTCATGTCTTCATGATTCGTGTATGACACATTCCATACTTGTTATCGCTACAAAGAGAAGCTACGCAAATATATGCATGATGCTGATGATTTATCCCAAAACCAAAACCAAAAACAAAATAGTCTGTTTCGTTAGCTAATACATAACTGTTGGTGCAAAATTAATCACCCCAACAATCTTCGAGATGTGTGTATGATGATCGAATCGCCGCCGTTGATTAGATTCTCCAAAGAATTGTTGATTGAAAATGGTGGTACACCTGCAAGACACTCCGATGCTAAAATCAACAAGACAAGAGTTCTATGCAAGTAGGTTGTTAAGAAAAGGAAATTGTGAACCTTTTGTGTTGAGATTTAGCCTCTATATATAGGCGAGAATAGATGTAGCTTTAGGGCTTTGATAGTTATCCTAATAACTTCCCCTCATTCTGTATAAACCTCAAATAACATCCATTCATGATAAACCCTAATATTTACCATAATCCTTACTTATCTTAAATAATATTTATCTTAAATAATAATTATAAGTATTTAAGATAATTATCCTCTTTATTTCCAGATCTGCATTTTATCTCAAATATCATTAATAATTATAAATAAATAATTATTCAAGACTCTTAGGCTTCAATAATAAGCCTAGTGGGTTTCCATAATAAACCCAATTGGTTTCCCAAACAACCCAAATCCAGGCTTCCATAATAAGCCATGCGGGTTTCCACGATAAACCACCGGTTTCCACAATAAACCGGGTTAGGCTTCCATAATAAGCCATGCGGGTTTCCTGAATAAACCCTCGGTTTCCACAATAAACCCGGGTTAGGCTTCCACAATAAGCCATGCGGGTTTCCACAATAAACCGGGTTAGGCTTCCACAATAAGCCATGCTTGGGTTTCCACAATAAACCCACCGGTTTCCACAATAAACCGGGGTTAGGGCTTCCACAATAAGCCATGCGGGTTTCCTGATAAACCCACCGGTTTCCACAATAAACCGTTAGGGCTTCCACAATAAGCCATGCGGGTTTCACAATAAACCCCACGGTTTCCACAAACCAAGGTTAGGCTTCCACAAATAAGCCATGTGGTTTCCACAATAAACCCACGGTTTCCACAATAAACCGTATTGTACGACATCAAATAGTTTTATATGTCGTACGCACATACACTATTTTAATAGGGTACAAACATAACCCCCTCTTAATTCTCAACATTGATGGATTAAGAAAATCAATAGAACTAACCTTCAAAGGGTCATTCAAATTAGCCATATCTCATTTATCAGATAACCTTTTGTGGCCTTGGCCAACATGTTGTAGTGGCCTAGCTTGAGCTCGGCTTGATAATTCAAAGTACCAAAAATGTACTTAACCATCTCAAATCACCAGAAACATGTTCAAAGTACCAATAATGTACTTAAACTCCATATAGTAATTACCCAAATGCCAAACAGATCGGCAAGTTATGTTCTCTTGCTTTTCCATTAGCTAACATATGACCTAAGTGATGGTCTTGTAAATCTTCTTTAAGTTCATCTCCCACCCTTACGGTGAATGAAGCGCTTCCTTGGTTTTCTCTTTGATAGAAAAACACTCCAATTTATCTCTTTAATAGAAAAATTATCAGGATTAAATTAATAAATCAACTTCGACTTTGAGAACATACCTTATTTCGAATGCAGGTTGCTCCCGTAACTTTCTAGGCACATTGGTTGCCCATTTGTTCCGTCTTGGCCTATAATCTTGAGACTCAATGCTCGTGTATGCAGAATAATGAATACGACAATCTCGGTATGGACATTCCATACATTTTCTTTCATAATAAGCCATTGTTTCTACAATAAACCGAACTGGGCTTCTATAATCAAGCATGTGAGTTTCCACAATAAACCCACTGGTTTCTACAATAAACCAAATCGGGCTTCCTTAATAAGTCTGTTGGGCTTTCTCGGAATAAGCTAGACTCGGTTTCTTTGATAAACCACTGAGTTCCTCAATAAGTCGGTTGGGCCCTCAATAACCCATTTGGGCTTCTATAATAAGCCATATGAGTTTCTTTAATATTTTCCTTTGCTCCTTTCGCTCCATTTTAGCTTGACTTTAATTATGTTGAAACACCTTGTTTTCGCTTTCTCTTTATTTGAAAGACATCGCAACTACAAATACTTAGCCTTTTTTTCTCTTTTATAGAAAAACATTGCACGTATTTCTCCCAAGGCGTTCGTTCGTCCAGCCTAGCCGCCCCCATTGCTTGAATTGATACTTGAAAAAGATGTCTTCTATTTTTGACTTCTCAAAAAAAAAGTTGCCTTTGATTGCATGCTTGGCGACACTTTACCGCTAATATCAGAGAAATATTCCAAGTGAAAAGATGCCCCCATGTGAGGCATGAGAATTAGATCTATAATATAGTTCCTCACTTGCTAGATGGTTGCAGGATTAAGATCGGATAACTTTTCCGTTGCCATCTTATTTACAGGTTCATCGTGATTTTTCCTTAATAGGACCTTCCTGGCTTTTGTTTTTGGAACTACTCAAAATCTTGGCCTTGCTGATCCTTGTACATTGACTTTTTCGATGTTCGCGTCAACTTTGCTTTGTTTCCCTTTACGCCTTTGCGTACCTATCGGCCCTATCTTTTAGCTCCCGAGGTTTCCCACCGGCTCCCCGTTAACGAGTTATATATTCCAAACTCATCATACTCCAATGCATTCTTATATGCCTTTACCACAATCCCTTCATCCACCTTTCCAACCTCACTAACCTCAGACTGAAATCTCTATTAAAATCAAAAGATCCTCACCAACCTCTCTATGCAAGAGGAATAAGTGACTACATTCTTTTGACTCCGAGATTAATCTTATCTTTGCTCAAAAAATGCATGGAAGACAACATTCCAAAATCCTTGATTGAGTTTGTCTCTACCGCCGAAACCAAGTCAAAGCCTTACCCGTTAAGGTCATTGGAAAAGTTACGCAAGCAGTGTTCGTCTTGTTTCCCCAAAGACTCATGAAGCTTGAAAACGTCGGATGCTCCACCAGGGTTTCCATTCCCCCGTCAAAGAAATCCTTAAAGCGAGGCTGGTTGAAATTGGAAGGAGGACGATATCTTCTTATCTTGAAACTGAAAGGGAATCCATAGACTTTTTCATGGATATAATCTGTTGCTCTTCGTCTTTGGATTGTTTACGTGTTAACAATTCGCCCGATCATGGCACTAAGTCTTTTTGCTGAAAGCTTTTCCTCCTTTCCCCGAATCACTTTCGGTCTCTCTTGAACTTCGCTTGTTCTGGAGTCTGTCCTTTTTTGAATGCTTCCCCTCACGTCGCGATCTCCTTGAGTGACCATCCGTTCGGCCAACTCTACGTTCATGTCTCGATGACTCGTCCGTGCTTGACTGCTGTTTCGACTCCATAATAATCATTTGTTAGAGTCCGGCGGTCATAAAGATCTTCACCACGACGGCCTCGACTAAGATTACGGTTCCTTTCCTCCTCAACTCTTCTTCCATCGTCCCGACTTCGCCATCGATCATCAATGACTCTGTCTCTGCTTCGTGGACTATTTGCTCTAGGTAATTGATCCTTCCTTCACAGCGTGAGATCGCTGGCGTTTCCGGCTCTTTTCTCTTCTCCGGCATGACCTTGAGTCGCTTGTTCTCTCTTTCCAGCTGCTGCAATCGTTCACGCATTGATAAATCAACGGGCGTGCCCATGCGATATTCCCGGTTCGAGCTGTTGGTTATCTTTGAGCGATAGGCGCCCACAGGTGGAATATTAGTTACTTGAGTAACCGATTGGTGATTAGTCTGTACAGCAGGAATGGCGTTAGTCCGTCCAACCGATGGGTTGTTAGCTCGAATCCGCACATCTCTGCCAACAACTTCATCCTCACGCGGGGCCTGGTTGCTTGAGGCGTCGACCCTGAGCTCTCCCTTGATGTCGAAACCTTCTGCTAGTAGCTGGGGGTGATGATCTATTCAACAACACGTAATTCACCCTTGGAGCAGTCCCCTCTGAACGCGAGCGTGAAGCGTGATGCAGTTGACGACATCGACGTCGTTCTCCCATCCCTTTCGTCGAAGTTATGGGTTGTTGGGCAATGTCGCCTGGGATATTGTCTTGTATCAGTTTCCTTTCGAACAAGTTGTAAAGAACTGCTCGGTAAAAGAAGCTCGGTCTTGTTTCATGTATGTTGCTGGCTTCGGACTGCCCAGCAAACTAGTAAGATATTCCTTCGTAACTCGGTGGCGTACATGGCAAGTGGTGTGTTAAACCATAGCTGCTTCGACTGAAATATTGAGTGAGAGCTTTGTTTGAGTTCTTGTTCACTCCCTGCCAAGAGATGATTTTGCAGGTCTATAACCTTTGGCGATCCTGCATGTTGTTAACGACAAGTCTACTTGTAGAATTTATGTAATAGTGACAAGTTTGAGGAACAACTTCTACCAAGATACTAATCTAGGAAGCACGCTTTAAATCCTTCATGTCTCCATGCTGGTGCTCGTGCTTTGGATGCTGACTTGCATTAATCTCCATCATGCGTCTAGGAGTACTAGTGCACAGATGTATATGGATTTGGTGATACAGGATTGTAATTCGCCATTTTCGAATGTAAAACAACAGCCTGCTCCTCGTAGTGTGATCTGAAGTTAGCCACTTTTTGTTTGTAGCAAGTCTGTCTCGATCCCGTTGGTACAGTTTGTGAAATATAGCCTCTTTTAATGCTTTCGTGTAGGCTGGCATCTCCTTGTTGTTTATACGGTACAGTGACCATCGTCTTGGCTGCCATGACCGTACTGGCGGTCTGATTTTTACTCTTATAATCCTACTCCTTCATTGTGATCAGATAATTTACATTCGGGCATCTCGCCTCTCATGTGGTGGCCATCATGTTCCTGTCGTACTTGCCATCCCTTTAACGGAAGTTGTGACATGACACTTCCAGTATTTACGTAGGCTGCTTACCACTCCAGTTCTTTTTCCAAACTAATATCGCCTCCTCCTCTCTATCTTCAAGGTAAGCCACTGTTGCCGCCAATAAAGTTTGACTTTCTGAAATATTCACCAACGAGAACCACATAATCTTCGGTTTGTAATGGTGTAGAGACCTCCCGTAAATTTGTTAAAATATTTTTCCTCTTGCTATAATTCCATTGCACTCTCTTGTTGTTATTGCTTCTATCCACGGCGCTCCGAGCTAATACCAAAAGTGGTAATCAAATCCTTAGGTCGGGGTACCACCTTTTTACCCCGTTTTATTCGCTTTTTGCTGCTTTGTCAGACTTCGACTGTCATGCGTTTCAAACGCCTTCGTCTTTTGGCTTGGTCATGTTCCTTCGATGAACATTTAGTGCATCGGCTCCAGCTTAAACTTTTTGCGAAATACCTGGTGATACAGCTCTGCTTCCAGTTTCTTGTGAAATAATTTTCTTTTTCTTTATTTCTTGGAAGCCAATATTGTGTTTCCTTCTTAATGCTCCTGCTCTTACCGGGGCTACTACTTGCGACCATTTAGTAAAGTAGTAGTTAGCAAATAAGTAACAAGTATCTGGCGCCCCCAAATGCACCAGAAAATGGACTTATATTATCCAATCTCCCTGTTGAATGGTCAGAGACTCATAACCGGATATGGCTCGTCTCCTGGTCTCTTCATAGGAAGGTCGTATTATTGATATGCATCCATATTTGATGTATTCATGCTGCATGTACACGACGTATGTATGGCCAGAACTCCTGAGGTCTATGTGCCAACCTCCCACCTCTAGAAAGATCTCCATAATATCCACCATGCGCTTCTTTCGAGCAATTGCTGCCCTAATTCTTGAGTAATGCAACATAAGTACAATTTCATTGCAATTGGCTTTTATATATCTCACCTTCAATCTACGGCGCATCGTCAACGGATACCACTCATATGCAGAGTTTTGTGACAGTATCATTCGCTGCTGGTAGAGTACATTTGTTTTGCGAAGATCCGAGGCCATTCTTTGAGTCGACAATGATGTCTCAAAGGCATAAATCAGTTTAAAACAAGAACTAGTTAGTTTTGTCACTACCAATTATGACATAATTAAACTGACGTGATATCATGGTTTACATATTTGACCATCAAACCATCAAGGTCGATATACCTATTACGAACGTTGGATTGGTCATATATCAAAGTTTACATACCAAATGTAGCGAGAATAGGAGTTCCCTTACTGGATTCAGTTACAACATAAAATTTATGTACTAGGGATCCTATTTTAATGAATCATATGAGATTCAACTATTCAGAATGCTCAAGATCTTATAGCACGTGTAGGAGTAATGTAAGTTGTTCTTAATGGCAGTTCTAATTAAAACATGACATGCAATAACGATGCAGATTTATTTATTTATCTTATTTAGACAAATCAGAATGCATAGTGAAACAGATCTTTAATGTAAGAGATACTTAGCTTGCTTTTCAATGGTGAATAGCCTTTTCATCCATCCATGACTTTGCCCAACCAATAGCATTAGATCTAGGGAATAGTTGGCTCTGTACACCGTTACCATGTACAAGTTTTGGAGTGACACCATTTCTTTTTCTCATTCAAATTTTGTCGCCCCATTGGAGAACGGAGACGGATGGTTGACTCACGGTCAGTGCTTCATCAAAGTGGTTTGGCTGACAACCTTCGGGCTTACGCTGCGCAGCGGTTTGGGAAAGTAGTATTACCCTTGCGATTGTGGCTCTGAGATTATTATTTTCTTTCATTGGTTCTTACAGAGGACTCAATTTGATATGAGCTGGCTCAAATGGTGTGACGATCAGTTTTGCGGGAGAACACGATTCCTTCCTCAGTTCCCCTTAGTCGGGCGCCAAGATGTTGGTGCAAAATTAATCACCTTTAACAATCTTCGAGATGTGTATGATGATCGAATCGCACGTTGATTAGATTCTCCAAAGAATTGTTGATTGAAAATGGTGGGGTACCTGCAAAGACACTCATGCTAAAATCAACAAGAGTTCTATGCAAGTAGGTTGTTAAGAAAAGGAATAGAAATTGTGTACCTTTTGTGTTGAGATTTAGCCTCTATATATAGGCGGGAATAGATGTAGCTTTAGGGCTTTGATAGTTATCCTAATAACTTCCTCATCCTGATATAAACCTCAAATAACATCCGGATTCATGATAAACCTAATATTTACCATAATAATCCTTACTTATCTTAAATAATATTTATCTTAAATAATAATTATAAGTATTTAAGATAATTATCCTCTTTATTTAGGATCCCGCATTTATCTCAAATATCATTAATAATTATAAATAAATAATTATTCAAGACTCTTCAGGCTTCAATAATAAGCCTAGTGGGTTTCCATAATAAACCCACTGGTTTCCAACAACCCAAATCCCGAGGCTTCCATAATAAGCCATGCGGGTTTCCACGATAAACCCACGGTTTCCACAATAAACGGGTTAGGCTTCCATAATAAGCCATGCGGGTTTCCCTAATAAACCCTCCGGTTTCCACAATAAACCGGGTTAGGCTTCCACAATAAGCCATGCGGGTTTCCCTAATAAACCCACCGGTTTCCACAATAAACCGGTTAGGCTTTACAATAAGCCATGTGGGTTTCTAATAAACCCACCGGTTTCCACAATAAACCGGGTTAGGCTTCCACAATAAGCCATGCGGGTTTCCACAATAAACCCACCGGTTTCCACAATAAACCGAGTTAGGCTTCCACAATAAGCCATGCGGGTTTCACAATAAACCCACCGGTTTCCACAATAAACCGGGTTAGGCTTCCACAATAAGCCATGCGGGTTTCCACAATAAACCCACCGGTTTCCACAATAAACCGTATTGCACCGACATCAAATAGTTTGTGCGGTACGCACATACACTATTTTAATAGGGTACAAACAATAAATACCATACTGTCTACAAAAACGACAAAAGAAAGCCCAAATGTGTACGGTGTACCAATGAATCTTCATAGCACTCGGAAGGGGAACCTCTTGGATCACTATTCCTAAGACTAAGCCGTATCGTCCTTACCGATTCCGAGCTTTCAAGAAAAAAGCATGGCTTGTTTCCTTGATTCAATGAGTGGTTCGAGGGTTCGCTTAGACGTGAACTCGAACCAAGTTTTGGCGCCATATGATTGGGCACAAAAATGAATAATAACTTTTGTGCCAAATTATTTGGCACGGAGAATATGAACCATTGGATTAAAAATCTATCCCGGTGATCCAACGACTACACATTTTGTTCCAAACCAGTACACGTTCAAAATCAAGCCAGAAGATTAACATATTTGTTGGTGATCATATCTTTGCACCTAAGGCACTTTTATTTTTCAATCTTGAATCACGATAACGATAAGAGATGGCCTTGAATCAAACTAAGTTGGCATAATTTTTCTTTTTTTTTTTTTTTCCGAAGGAAGGAGGGGCTTTGAAGAGCCCCTAGAATTTATTTATTTGACTACCTCATTCAAATTGAATTTTGAAGTTTACATAGAAGAGGTGTTACATAAATATACCCTCTTGTTTCATCATCATACATTGCATATTGACAGAATAAGCATGCAATGTGAATTACATTTGTTGAGACTACATAAAAAAACCAAACAATATGGAAGAGACTAACATAGGTCTTGATTCTACAAGTGAGAAAGAAGATGCTCAAAGAATAACTTGATCATTCCCCAAATTGGCTTGTTTCCCATTTATTGCATACTCCTCAATTATCACATCTGTAAGATTAATATTTTTCTTCAATTTAATTTCCAAATCACATACCTTTGTCATCAGAGAAGATGTTGTATCAAAATCAGTCTGGTATTCGAATTTTTGTAATGGAAGTTCCTGAATAATCTTCCCCGCGAATAACAAAATTAACTTTCGTCCAACATAACATATTTTCTTTGTTCTTCCTTCCACTAGTCTGGTTTGATGAGATTGTAGAGACAATATTTGAAGAAAAATCTGTCAGAACAAATCCATAAATTGATTATATCATAGAATCTCATTAGAAAGGCCGAAGAACAATAAAAAACCGCTTTAAAAGCGTGATGAAATAACACATGGCATGTAGTAGACATTGATAAAATTTATTGGAATTAAACAAGAAAAACAGAAATTTAAAACCTAAACCTAAATATTGCAAGAACGCAATATTTTTTATTGAGAAATAAAACAACAGACTACCATTTCATAGATTTACTCGGTGAATTTAAGATCCAAAACCGCGTAAATCTAGATTAAACAAGAAGATGATGGAGAAAAAATAGGTTGGAGAAAAACTAGGATAATTGTTTTGGAAAACGGTTATCGGAGATGTAGAGAGAAACAGGACAAATCGAATCTAACTTGGTATAATTTAAATCTTAAATTATGAATCAATATAGGACTTAAATTGTTAATCTGTATTTTTTGACTCCCTTTCATTGAATAATCTCTTCTACCAAAATGTTCAGAGTACCAATACCCACAGGCTTATAAAAATCTTGGATCACTGTTAGCATTAGTACTAAGGAGTCCACTCAACTAATGCTAATGGTGATATATCTTTGTAAACTATCTTTGCTTTAATTGTGTCTTTCTCACGGCACTGCATGGGAGTAAGAAATTATAAGGACAATACTGTTGGACTTGACGGAGCAGCTAGAGGACCAAATCTAGCTCTGAAGGGGGAAAGGAACTGCAAAAATCCAACATTCACTTTGAGGCTCAAGATGATGCAACTCTGCAAGCTATTAAGGAAGGATACCAGAAGGAAGTACATGGAAGATATAACCTAGGATTCCACAAGATGCAAGGAGGAAATTTCGAAGCCATTGTTAATTATATTAGCTAAACTCTCTATTCAGTCTACTACTCTAGGAAATTTAAAACGCGCGATTGGAGGATACTTGAACTAATTGGGGATATAAATTACTTCCCCCAACCAATAGTGTCTGCTAAGGGTGTTTTTGGGGGCAAAAATATTAAAATACCCTTCCCTCGAGAATAAAAATCAAAAAACAAAAACATATCCACATTTCCATCTCACCTCTTATTAATCTCTTTTACGGTTAGGGCTTAGAAACCTAAATATTCCCACTCCATTTGAAGTTCTAAGTTTTCCCACTCCCTTTCAAATTCTCTTCTCTTTTCCTCGGCTCCTCACTTTGAAAATGATTTTTTTTTTTAAACATTCGGAATGGTGAAGACCATGCCGGTAGTGATGAACACCATGCCGTAAGTGATGAATACCATGCCGGAAGTGATGAAGACATGCCGGAAGTGATGAAGACCATGCCGGTAGAGATGAAGACCATCTTAGGAAGTGATGAAGACCATGCCGGTAGTGATGAAGACCATGTCGGAAACAATTTTCTTTTACATCGCCGGAAGTTATGAAGACCATGCGGAATTGATTAACACCATGCCGAAAAATGGTGTCGGCATGCTTGGTAACTAACATTCAATGTCAGTAACTAAGTCCCAGCATGCTCGATAGAAATCTATCAATGCCGGTAGTCAAGTGGAAAAAAAATCAATTTTACGGATACTTTACATCATGTGCCGGCAAAGAAATTAAACAACATACCATGCGTAGCTTGATTCGGCATGCTCAAGAATTAACTGACTGTGCCGACGGTGGAATGAAAACCGGAAAAAAAAAAAAATCAAAACGGAATAGGTCGAACACAGCCAGGGGGGGTTACGGCCCCCTGGACCCCCTGGATAGCGGTAGTAAAAAAACAACTTTTGTACCGGCATAGTTTTTTGGTTGAATACTATGATGGTATGAATTTCAAAATGAGGGATAAGCTCGGTGCTGGCATGGACATGGTATGAATACAATGCCGGAAGTCCATGCCGACACCGAGCTTTTTCAGCTTCAAAAATGGTGGATTCAAAGAAAAAACTCAAATTTTCAACCTCTTAATTAGCAGCAATTTTCTCTTCACAATCATCCTCAATTTTCACCAAAAAAAGTTCTCTCTCAAATACTTTTTCTCTCATTCTACTCTCACCTCACTCACACAAATACAAATAAAAATACACACTAATCATTTAACAAATACTTAAGATTTTTTCTAATTATAATTAAATATTAAACTGATTAGTGAGGGTAGATTAGGAATTATATAAAATACTTAGATAAGGGGTGACCCCTGATTTGATATTTAAATCCAGTTTTTGTCATTTTCCTCTCTCCCCAATTAATTTTAGTATCCCCAATCGCACGTTCAAATTTAAACCCGAAAGGTCCTAACCTCCGCCAATTTTTGATTCTCTTCGGTCTGTTAATATTTCAGTAACTGAGAAAACTGTACTGTTTTGTATTACAATGAGGATATTCAACGGGGTGCTATTCCTAGCCCAGTTGAATATCACCATGTTCTTTAGAGGTAGTTGTTGTTCGGAAAGAATCTGTGTTTTCTTATATAAAAAAACTCTAGCAATAGCAGAGTAAGGACAAGTTACTCAAAACCAAAAGTTTATCTCAATTTGATTAGTTTTTTTTTTTTTGAAGCAGTTTACCTCAAAATGGTGTTTCAGCTAATATTGATGTGATGCGGTGGGGGTTCACTTTGAGCTTTTCTTTTTACATTCTAACAAAATGACCTCAAGGTATAGGGGAGGGATCCCCTCGCACTTTTATCATGACATTATCTCACACGTTGGGCATCATTTTGCGAATTAAAACCAAATCGCAACGGATTTGAAGCTAATATTTTGGGGATATGTTCCTCTTACCAAGTTCTACATGCCTACCAAAAATGGGCACATTCTCAAATATAAAACCTCACAATTTGCCCGTCTTAATTTCGACGGCCAAAAATCCGTTAATTTTCAACGGCTCATTTTCAAAGTAGTAGATGGTGGTGTTATATGTCTCGGAATACACTCATTTTTTGTAGGTATGTAGAACTTGGTAAGAGGAACATATCCCAAAATATTAGCTTCAAGTCCGTTGCGATTTGGTTTTTATTCGCAAAAATGATGTCCAACGTGTGAGATAGTGTCATGATAAAAGTGTGAGGGGATCCTTCCTCCAAGGTATAAGGACATAAAAGTAGTTTAGTTCACAAATAATTAGTTTTACTATTCATTTTTCATCTTGGCCCATGCTACCATTCTAGTCATCCTATAAACAAAACAAGTATCATAATTCAACAGCTAATACATACACGCAATACTAATGCTATAGGAATCAACTTAGTGCTAACAAATCAAACATAACATCTTCACGTTTTGTACATAATTGACTAGTACGATAAGATGAGATAAAAAAAGAGTAATCAATTATGAGTGGTTGTGACAAGAATCAAATGAATTCAACAACCTTCGAAGATATTATTACCCATATTTCGAAACGTGTAAGTCGAAATTTTTGAATTATTCAACTTCTACCAAATGCATTGAAGAAAAAAAACCAAGAACAAAGAATGGTATTCTATATAAATAGTGCAAATACTATGCGAACAAAATAAAAGAACACATCCCAAAACATGCTACAAATGAAGTCTGAGCTTGTTTCTATGGTGTTCGGTTTCTTGATTTTGATAGGGAGGGTAAACTCAATGAGGTATGAGCTTATTAATGAGATGAAGGTTAACGCATCGGCTAATGATATATGGGCAGTATACAGCTCTCCTGATCTCCCTAAGCTCATTGTTAAATTACTTCCAAGTGTTTTCAAAAGGATTGATTACGTCCAAGGAAACGGTGGTGTTGGCACAATTCTTCGTATCGTATATCCTCCTGGTACGTACGTACAGTTGTATATATGATGCTCATGATTAACTGCCATGTTCTCATAAATATAAAATGTCCTTCTGAACTTCATTGTATATATTTCAGGATCTGTGCCACTAACTTATAAGGAGAAATTCATTACTATCGACAACCGTAAGCGCTTGAAGGAGGTTCTGCAGGTCGAAGGAGGGTACCTAGCCATGGGTGTCACATTTTACATGGACAGTTTTAAAATCATTAAGACGGGCCGTGATTCATGCATTATCAGATCCATAACACAGTATGAAGTCCCGGATGAACTTGCTGCTAAAATTTCTCCCTCGTTAGTGTTGATAGCCTTGTTAGCATGGCCACAGCCATCTCCAAATATGTCCTCGACAATAAGAAGAATGGATACGAAGCCTTGGCTAACTAAAAGGAAGACAGGAAGAACGATGCAAAAAAAAAAAAAAAAAAAAAAGTTTTTTCTTTCTTTTTTTTATTTGTTTTTTGAAGACATTTTCTTTCATTATGTTCTTGTTATTTGTCATTTTGATTCTGTTCCTTCTGCTCTTTTTGTTTGATCATTAATAGCATAAATAAATAAATAAAGCCACCGGAAAAAAATGCGATGCCTTCTGGTCTTCAGTAGTATGTGACAAAGTACAAACTGCGAATATATGCATACAAAAAAAGCTAAACATGCTGCAGAACTCCTCCTAAACAGTTTTAGCACAATTGCTTTATCTAGTAGGTCTCATAGTACTGAGTTAAGACCCACCAACAAATCCCAAGGTTCGCCTTGCGCCCATGCCTAACGAGGGGTTCCGGTTCTAGAGTAGTTTTTTTATCGGTCAGTCTAGCAATATTCATAATGCCGGTGATTTACCTAAAAATGAGAAATAGCCATCCTATCAAGAAAAATAAAAAGGAAGAAACAATCTACTTTGTCGGCTAATACATAAACACAATAAATTGTCCAAAAAAATTGAATTGCCTGTAATAAGTTAACTCTAGAATACGATGGGAGGCCCCACAAGGAGATTGGATCAAGATGTTTAATAATGTTACAGCAAAAGGCCATACAGGACCGGCAGGGGCATGAATCATATGCATAAATGACGTGGGACAAGTTTTTATGTATGGTGATGGCAGCACCACTAGGAATTACAATAGCAATTGCAGCAAAAACCTGGAGTTTGATATTGGCAACTAGCTATAGCAACACAACAACAAGAGATTTTTGCCTGAAAAAACTTAAAAAATCACCCAATTCTGCATATATAGTCAACGAACTACTGAATTTTAAAAACAACATACATGACCAAAAAGGTAAAATAAAACCGAAAATAATGACGCTCATGTCCCTATACACGGCTGCACGATGAATGCAGTGGGATCATTTTTTGGAGTGCCTAATAGTGCGTTTGAAATATTGACCAGTCAACTGGACTCATGTTCATGGCCAACAACACTCGCCGCTATTTAGTCAACGGTCAACATTACCATTTTCGAGTGTCTAGTTACTCCGGTAGGAGTGCACCCAGGTATTGGGGTCGAGTGTTTGGAATAGTCAACGGTCAATGGTACGTTTGTGGGACTCACTGAGTCCTCTTTGACCAACTTGATTGCTAAAAGTCTATTTTTGAGGCGAAAAATGTATAAAACGGTTGCTAAATATTTTTGGAATTTAGATCACGAAATGTAAACGCGAAAACTTTCACCCTTTTTTAAGTCATGACAGGGCCGGTCCTGATAGGGAAGCAGGACAAGCCCCACTTTGGGGCATGAAGCCTATTGGGGCAACAAATTTTATCAACCGTACTAGTTAGACAACCCTTTTGAACAGCTCTGTATGTGGCAGCCACCTGGAGCAAAAAGCAGAAAGGAAAATATAGAAGTTGAATTGTTGACTTTTAATACTAAGAAAAAAAAATGGTCTCTCTATTACCAGAAACATGTTTAAAGTATCTCTCTCCCTTTCTTGGTTCTTCAATGAAACGATCAATGATCATTATAAATTGATAGCTAGAAACCCCTTCATTCCTGCCATAACCGCAACATTACTATTCATATTAGTGATAGCTAGAAAGGGTTCTAATCTAAAGCTAACAAATATCATGTACTAAAAACAGATAAAATTTAATTAAAAAACAGAGATCATAATAAAACCATGAACCCCATTTATGATCTTGGAAAATTAATAGTATAGTCTCATATTAATAAGAAAATCCAATGATATCTTATTACCCAATTTCGTACAAACTGAATAAATAAGTAGAATAAAACTTGGATTCTAATTTTGAAATATTACATTACCTTCTTCAAATCTACTCCAACAAATGCAATGTTGCAGGCCACGATCAGATAAAACAACAACAACACCCATAAAAAGTGTTAAGTTTTCAATATATTAAGCTATTTTCAGATTTTAGTTAAGATACTAAGATTTTGAAGATACGTTGTTCATATTTATATCAAAAACAAATTTACGAAAGGGCAACATTTGTTAACTTCACTTTGGGGCAAAAGAAATTCAGGACCGGCCCTGGTCATGGTAAACAGCTCCAACAACAATGGAGAAATAGTTTGTGCAAATTTTGCATCCCTTTATGTGCGTTACTATTTAATAAATATCTGGCAATTCAAAGGTGCATGTTCATGTGAAGTCGCACACATGATAGAAGCAATCAAAACTTCATCGGCGCTAATAGGTGCTTTGTGTCAGACATATAACATACGTGACTAATTAAGTCACGTATACGGTTTACTATTAAATTATATCTTGTATTTATAGGAAATCTCTTATAATCAAATAGTATATATTTTGTATCTTTTATATATTATGTATATTTTATATATTCCTTGTATTAAGAAGGAATATCTTTTGCAATCTTTGATATATAAATATACATGTATCTTTTGTGTTTCTCATCAATTGAGAACACCTTAAATATCTTTTCCAACTTGGTATCACCTTGGTTTTCCACCAAGGGCCTGTGTTTTTTATCTCTTTCAATCTTCTCTTTTTGAATCAATTTTTTTTTTAGATCGTCATGACTCCAGAACCATCTAAAACTCCTGAACCCACCATCTCTAATGATGATTCTTCTTCTTGGACGGACATCCCTTTTGCTAGACTCCATGGAGCTATTTCTGAAAAGCTCAATGGTAATAATTTTCTTCTTTGGAAAGCTCGGTTCTTACATTATTTGCAAGGTTATGGTATAAAAGGTTTTGTTAATGGTTCCATCAAGTGTCCACCGGCTCAAACTGCAACCTCTTCTTCAACTCCTAAGTTTCTCTCTAAGATTCGAACCGAAAATCTTCTACTTGGATGGATTTCATCATCGTTGAACTCTCCTATTTTAGCTAAAGTAAAGTCTTGTCAGACGTCTTCTCAGGTTTGGACTAAACTTTAAGACTTTTATGCTTCTAAAACTGATGCAACACTTATTCACTTAAAATCTTACTCTTCAAACTATCACCAAAGGCAACTTATCTATGGATGACTACATTCAATCGGTTCGTAACATCGTTGATTCTGTTGCGGCTATTGGCCATGAAATTTCTAGCACTGAATTTTGTCATTATGTTCTCAAAGGACTAGCTTCCGCATATGAAAGCATTGTTAGTTCTCTGGTTACAACTATGAGTTTGATTACTACTGATTAGTTTGAATCTATACTTTTGTCTTATGATCTTCGTGTTAATGCTCACAACAAACTGCTCACAACTACTCATGAAGCAAATATTGTGCGTACTAATCGTCCCGGTGATGTACCTCTCACGAAGAATGGCACCCCAGCTACGATATGCCATATTTGCATACAACCCTATCATGATGCTAGAAAATGTTGGAAGCGGTATGATGAAAACTATTATCCCCCGCGTCGTCCACAACCAAAGAATGGTCCCAAAAGAGGCGGTAAAAGTAACTCTTCGTAAATCCGGACCTCGTCGTGCTGCGTATCTTGCTACCCACAATCCTATCAATATCTATGATTGGCTTCTACGACAGCGGTGCTACAAATCATATGACAAATAAACAGGTAACCTTCAAACTCATTATGAATATACCGGTCCTGATCAGGTTAAAGCGCTAGTGGCTCAAATCTCTCTATCTCCCATACCGAGTAATCTTTGTTTTACAAACTCCCGGTAGTAAGTTTGTCTTTGTCTAACGTGCTTCACGTTCCACATTTGTCTCACAATATTCTATCAATATCTCAATTTTGTCGTGACAATGATGTGGTTTTTTAATTTTGTGATGATTTTTGCCTTGTCAAGGATCGACTTACGGGGGAGGTAGCACTTCGGGGACAGCTCCGTGATGGTTTATACACCCTTCAACATGTCACTCCAAAAGCTCTTGTTGGTGAACGTGCCTCTATTCAAACCTGGCATCATCGTTTAGGTCATCCAATTCTTCGTACTTTAATCGATTGTTCGTCGTCATTCCCTTCCAGTTTCGGATTCTAAATTTTCGTTTTGTTCCTCATGTTTAGAGAATAAGAGTCATAAACTTCCTTTTCAGTCTAGTACTATGGTTTATGATCACCCTTTAGATTTGATTATGTCAGATGTTTGGGGACCTGCTCCTATTTTATCCAACGAAGGTTATCGGTAGTATATTTTATTTGTTGATGCTTTTAGTCGATACACATGGATATTCCCTATGCATGCTAAATATGATGCATTGCAAATTTTTATTACATTCTCTAAACATGTTGAAAATATATTTAACACTAAAATTATGGTGTTTCAGTTCGATAATGGTGGTGATCGAAAGTTCACTAAAGTTCTACAATCTAATGGAACTCTTCATCGTTTTTCTTGACCCCATACTTCCGCAAAAAATGGTTGAGTAGAACGTAGACATCGCCATGTTGTCGAAAGTGGTCTTACTTTAATGTCTTTAGCATCTATTCCCTTGTATTTTTGGTATGATGCTTTCTTTACCGCCACATTTCTTGAACAGATTGGCTTCCGCTCCAACTTCTTCTAAACCCCCCTATGAATTGTTGTTTAATCGTGTACCTGATTATTTGTCATTACGCACACTTGGTTGTCTTTTTTTTCCTCATCTTCGACCCTATGGTCGCACAAAATTGGATTCACTTTCCTCTTCTTGTGTTTTTCTTGGCTATAGTGATGACCGCAAAGTATACAAATGCCTTCACTTACCCACTGGTCGAATTTATTGGTCTCGTGATGTTGTATTTATCGAAGAAAAATTCTCGTTTGCAGCTATTGTCCGTAATCGCTACCTCCTTCTCCGTCACCCTTATAGGTATTTTCGTCACCTTCTTCTTCCAATATTTTTCCTACTGTGTTGTCTCATTTGGACTCTACAGTATCTAGAGGTTCAGATCTGACGAATTTGTTTGGATTAAAAACTCCACCTGCACCACAAAACTCTTTCCAGGGAGACCCCGTCAGTACTGTCAACGTACCAGGTGAACTAAATGCATCGGGTCCACTTCATCCACCTACTTCGGTACCTGTTACACTAACTCTTACTGATGCTGATGATAGCCCACATCGTCCCACTATGCAACTTGCCAGAAAAAATACTATAGAAGATGAACGGTCACTACAGATGATTATTGCTGATCGTGCAGGAGAGCAGTCAAGAACTTCACGGCACCAGTGTATACTATGGGACCTACCTGTAGAAACTAAAACACGACAGTCAGCTGCTGATTCTGACACGCATGTTTCTATCACCACACAGTCTACAGCATCATGTGCAGCTGCTGATAACTTTGAAGCTCCTTCCTTTCCAACTGCATTACAAGATCATGACAGCCAGCTGCTTCTTTCTCTGTCATCACCTGCATCAACTATTTCTAATGAACATCCAGTTCATACCGGTTCGCAGTCATCAGTTCATAATGACCATCCCATGATCACTCGGGGAAAGGATGACATCTTCAAAAAAGAAGGTTCTTCTGGCTTTTAAACATGCTAAGATTACTGATGATTTATTTGAACCTTCGTGTTATTCTCAGGATAAGAAAGATCCCAAATGCTGTCCTCCTATGGATTTGGAAATTGATGCGCTTTTGAAAAATGGGACTTGGTCCAAAGTTCCACCTGCTCCAAATAAAAATATTGTTGGTTGTAAATGGGTTTATCGTGTTAAGAGACGAGCTGATGATATCGTTGAGCGTCACAAAGCTCGTCTAGTTGCCAAGGGATTCAATCAACAAGAAGGTATTGATTATGGTGAGACTTTTAGTTCGGTTATTAAACCATGCACTATTCGTATTATATTGACGCTAGCCTTGTCTTATCACTGGCCTATTCGTCAACTTGATGTTCAAAATGCTTTCCTTAATGGAATTCTCACCGAGGAAGTATATACATGAAGCAACCCCCTGGTTATGTAGATCCTCAGTTTCCTGACTATGTTTGTAAATTGCATCGGTCTATTTATGGTCTTAAGAAGGTTCCTCGTGCTTGGTATACTCATCTTAGTTCCTTTCTTTAGAAACTTGGCTTTGTTATCTCCGTTTCTGATTCTTCTTTGTTCATTCGACGATCATATGAGGATATTACATTTCTTTTGGTTTATGTGGACGACATAATTTTAATGGGATCTTCTATGGCATGTATCCAATCACTTATGAGTACTCTTCACAGTGAGTTTTCTCTTAAGGATCTTGGCTCTCTTTCATATTTTCTTGGCATAGAGGTCACGCAAGCTTCTGGTGGATTGTTTCTCCAACAACGTCGTTATGTTGAAGATCTTCTTGTCCGTGCTAATATGCAAGGAGAAAACTAGTAACCACTCCTTTTAGTACCTCCACTGACATCCACCCAGTTGACAGCCCTTTACTGTCAGATGTCACCTTGTATAGGAGTTTAGTTGGTGGGCTTCAGTATCTCTCTATGACAAGACCGGACATTGCCTTTGCTGTTAATAAGGTATGTCAATTTATGCATAAACCTACATAATCTCATTTGGCTCTTGTAAAGCGTATACTTCGATATTTGCACCATACTTCTACCTTTGGTATTTTTCTTCGGTCCGAACACAATTTGCAGCTTAGTTTTTCGGCTTACATTGATCGATTGGGCGGGTGACCATCTTGATCGTCGTTCTACGAGTGGATATAGTGTTTATCTTGGTTCCAATCTTATTTCTTGGAGTTCTCGTAAGAAACGTACAGTCTCTAGGTCCAGTACAGAATCTGAGTATCGTGGTTTGGCTATTGTGATTGCTTTGAATTAATGTGGATTGAATCTCTTCTTCGGGAACTAAAGGCTTCTTTTCAATTTCCTCCCACTCTTTGGTGTGATAGCTTGGGAGCTACCTATCTCACCATGAACCCAATATTTCATGGTCGCACAAAACACATAGAAATTGATTATCATTTTGTTCGAGAGAGAGTTCAAAATGGTTGTTCGTTTTGATTCGTCTAAGGATCAAGTTGCAAATATCTTTACGAAGTCTACTCCAAAGGATCACTTTTGCCGACTACGCTCTAAGCTCAATGTCATCGACAACCCGCTTAGATCGAGGGGGGAGTGTTAGACATATAACATACATGACTAATTAAGTCACGTATACGGTTTCCTATTAAATTATATCTTGTATTTATAGGAAATCTCTTGTAATCAAATAGTATATATTTTGTATCTTTTATATATTATGTATCTTTTATATATTCCTTGTATTAAGAAGGAATATCTTTTGTAATATTTGATATATAAATATACATGTATCTTTTTGTTTCTCATCAATTGAGAACGCCTTAAATATCTGTTCCAACTCTTTGGCACCCACAACACAGTGTAAGAAAAATCCAAAAACAAAGCGACATTTTCTTATAAGATCAAGTGAAAGAGTTCTACTCTAGTTTCGTGAAGCAGTTATCCGAAATTAAAAGATCCTTTATTATTCAATTAAAAGCTTTGCAAACTCGTCTGATCTCGCCTCGAGAACCCGTGTTTACACCTAATGTACCCATTTTTAGGATTGAATTAACAAAATCCGTTTCGAATGACGGTCCAAAAATCGAACTTAAGAACCCGAAATAGGAATCAATTATCCTTCTGGTTACTTCATCATCATAAAGTTTGGCATCCGACTGTAAAACTGCGAACCCTTCCCGTATGTTGCGCAAGATTTCTGAGTCAAATCTCAATGGACTTCCAATGTCCATTGGCAAACGAGTATTTACGTCTCCATTCTGTGGACACTTGGATTTTAGTTCGGGGAGGAAGCGTGGATTTATTGATGGATCAGAGCCAGCTCCTTCAGTAGGAAAGTTGTAGAGTCGATCTGTCATGAAAAAACATGCTGTAGTTCCAATCGTGTGTGCAGCTGCATTTAGTTTGAAAATCGGCAAGATCAGAATTCTAGCAAGCTATAGTTAATTAATTCATCACACTAAGATTGCATTTTGTATCATGCTTTATCCAGAGAAGGTTAATTTGAACCGGTGATATTAAATTACGAGGTCAGGCCAACCATGCATATTTCCTTTTCTATCCAAAACCATAAAACTGCCCAACCATGCATCAAATTAAATTACACATACTTTCTACCAACACGAAGAAAAAGAGAAAGAGACGGAAATTATGTGTACCACTGAGAAGAACAAGATCCTTTTCATTAAGTCCCTTTTGCAAGAACTTAGCTTTTAATGATTGAATTGATTCATTCACTTCCGGCATATTGGAAGCAAACGAAACATTCGAAACTCGACCATCCCTTCTACCTGTTGGAACTTGATAAGATGGTCCATTGCTCTGCAAGTACATGCAGAAATACAATATGAGAATTCAATTATGGTACATTGAATTTTTATTTTCTTTTGAAACGTGTAAGAAAGACGTCGGAATCAAGTAAGGAAAGACATAAAGGGTACCAATGAGATAGAATCTCGAGCTGCCATGGCTACAATATCAGCACAAGAAACAACACCAGGACATACTCTTTCCAACTGTGATTTAGCTTTCTCTATAACATCAAAACCATTAACACCTTGATGTCCAAATGCATGTCTTTCTCTAGTTTGTCCCTCAATCAAAATAGATCCATCACATCCCTATTCAATATAACAAGTAATAGGACATATTATTGGTAGAAAAATCAAGAGGAAAGACAAAGGTAAGAGAGTGAGGCCGATAATTACATTAACGAAACAGTCATGGAAATGAAGTCTAAGTAAGATAGCAGCCATGTTGTTGTCAACAAGAAAAGCTTCACGAACAACAGAGTTTACAATATCTTCAGCATTTGGGCATGTAGATGAATAGAAACCAACTCTGAGTTGCCCATTTGAGAACACTAAGAAACAAGTACTTATGACTAATGTGATAAGATTAACTGAAACTAATGACATTGTGTATTGAAATGGATGAAGTAAACTTAGAGATTTGATGATTTCTTATAAGAGGAGATGAGAGCTAGCAGATAAAAGAGTGACGGTGGGGAAGTAGTAGTAGTAGAGATTGTAATAAATGTAATAGTACGAGTGGTTTTGTTTATATACAGTTGTTACGAATTGGATCTTATATCTGAAATGTGTCAACTTTATGCATATCTCTCTGCATTTATTACAAATTTGCTTTCTCTTTTATTAGTCATGTGATCTCTTAGTTATACCTGTAATATTTATTATTATCTTGTTTTTGTATAGGAAATTAGTTAGCAAGTGTTGTTTTGTTTCGTTTCATTCTTATCACCTCGCCAGGGTGCACTCCACTTGCACCGAATTGGTGGCATGTCGCATTACCGTCCTAAGCTATCTAAACGGTGGGTCAATTTAGATGAATACCATGAGTCACCATGCATGAACAAGCAATGAGTAATCGGTGATTGTTACTAGCATCATTCATTCATAGAAGAAAAAAATGAGTTACTATCCTAGACTAGCATCAATGCAAGTTATCATTGGAAATGATATACAGTCTATTGGAAGGAAAAAAAAATCCTACTCACAAAATATTCAAACATTTTTGATGTAACAGCGTCTCAAATCAACCATTTTTACATTTGGTTAGTAAAAAGTGATAACTGATAACTGTGGCTGGGTTATTCAGTTAACAGCAAAACCATAAGCCTGAGAGGCTGAGACAAATAAGGTTGTCTTGTTTCTTTGTATTGATCCAAAATGAGAGAGTTTGTCTGTCCTTGGAAATTACAGACTACATAGGCAAGATTTTATTATTTATTTTGGTTGTTGGAGGCATTGTCAGGACTCAGTTAAATATTCCATCTCTTAATAGTTTTCAGATTAATATTCTTATATTGAAAATTTGAAACACTATAGGTTAGCTGCTCTTGATCGAAACAATATCATTTGTTACCACAGCTCGTGATAGAGATAATATAGTATAATTAACTGCGCTGAAATGAAGGTTTGAATTCAGCTCTTACGTTTGTGTTCTTCTTGTTTTCATAAAGATGTATGTTACTCGGTAATAGCGAATTGATTTTTATTTGATTTTTCCAAATCACCATGTTAGAAGAATTGATGCTTTCTCGATTGCCTTAAAGTACCGTCTAAAAGAACTGCAAGTAGAATATCGAAAACCGGTTTTATAATAAAATCTGCTATACTGACCCAAGATCTGTTTTGATTCAAAATTTACCTAGCTAGCCAAAAGACCTGAAGATAGTCACTGCAGCAACTTAGTAACAGAATGAATGTTACATGACCCAACAACATATATCCATTGTAGCAACTATCATGTTGTATAACTTGATATTATGGCAGAGGAGGAATTGTTTTTGATAGTTGTACGAGAATAGAGCTTAGAAAGAGATAGTGTGAGATGTGTATTGATTGGTGTAATTCCCTCAAGTTACTTTACTTAGGTGCTACACATACACGACCACATCATAAATGTTCAGTCATGGTGGATGGACAATAAACATCATCACCTAACTTATACCAGAAGGTTTTTTTTTTTTTTTTTTTATATCTAAACATATGTCTTTTTTTTTTTGTATACGAAAAAGAGAAAGGCTGCACTGGAAAAAAAATCTAGCCAGCAATATGATGCTTGTACAGTTCTGACATTATATCATCTCTTCCATTGAGGTGATTAATCAATTGTTCTAAATGTTCATTTTTCCGGCTATTGAGAGTTGTGGATTTATTACAATAGACAACAATGTTTGTCGTTACAGCGTTTTGAAGTCTACTAACTAGCGTGAAAGCCATAGCTTTGAAATTAAACAGTTTTGTTTGCTGATTTTCAAAAAAATGTTATTTTTGAATCTTTCTTTTCTTGCGTTGACACATATTTCAATTAGCAGCAGCAGTACTTTGTGAGTCATCACCTAACTTTGTGAGTGATCACCTAACTTATACTCCCTCCGTCCCACATATATAGGCGGAGAGAGACAATTCTCTTAGATTAAGAAAATTGTATGAGATTCATAATTGTATATGTTTTTTCTTGTTTTACCCTTCGTCTTATCTCCAACACAATTACCTATGTACAATAAATATGGGTATATATGGAAAAATTCATCTTGAAAAGCAAAGTCCGCCTATTTAGTGGGACAAACAAAAACCAAAATTCCGCCTATATATGTGGGACGGAGGGAGTATTAGAAGGTTCTTGAGTTACGCAATTATCATTTTTTTTTGATTGTTACATCTTTGTGACTCATCCTACACCCAGAGAAAAACTCTAGAGAAAAATTTGTGGTACTCTTTCAGGTAAATAATTTAATCTAGACTGTAAATATCATAAAAATCATAGACCAGTGAACTCCCCATTTTAAAATAATAATTCTACTGAGGATTAATATCAATAAAGATAAGTTTCAGGGTTCAGGGTTCAGGATGACACTGATATCTATATTGTATTGCGAGACTAGAGCTCACTTAAATAAATTATTTCACCACATTGATATCTATATTGTATTGCGAGACTAGAGCTCACTTAAATAATCAAAGTCCAACCAATAAAAATAAATGTACTCCCTATCTTTAGTCTTAACTCCTTATACTATATTCAAATTTCGTACTAGCTTCCAATACATTTTTTTGAGCTCCCTACCTGAAGTTTCTGAACCTCAATCATTTTGCTGTACCTTCCTTGGTTTTCCATGGACCGACTAAATCAACTTTCATCACTCTTCTCATCATCATCATCATCATCAAATCTTAATGAATACAAAATCCAAATCAGTACTTTTCTAATCAGTATCCTGTTTGCCTATATCTTCTTACACCGATGGAATCAAAGGAATATAAAAGGCCCAAAATCATGGCCAATCATTGGTGCAATCATAGAACTTCAAATGAACCTCCATAGGATGCATGATTGGTTAACTGATTACTTTGTTGAATCAAAAACATTCAAAGTTCAATTACCAAATATAACTATAACTTTCATTTCAGAGCCTGCAAATGTTGAACATGTTCTTAAAACTAACTTCAACAACTATCCAAAGGGTGAAGCTTTTCATGAATTGATGGAAGGGTTTCTTGGTGATGGAATATTTAATTCAGATGGTGAGATGTGGAGGCAACAGAGAAATATTGCAAGTTTGGAGTTTGCTTCTAGGAATTTGAGGAATTTCAGCACTAGTGTTTTCAGAGACTATGCTTTGATTCTCTCCGGTATTTTGCACCAAGCATCATTCCGTGGGAAAGAAATTGATATGCAGGTAAGTCGCAAACTATTTCAAAGATTATTACAAATTTAAAGCTTAATTGTTAATTAAAACCTGTATTTGACATAGCATAGAGCAATTACAATAATAGTATTGAAAAGTTGGTTATATTTTAGGAACTGTTCATGAGGATGACTTTAGATTCTATATGTAAAGTTGGATTTGGGGTGGAAATTGGAACATTGGCTCATGAATTACCCGATGATAATCGTTTTGCTAAAGCTTTCGAATGTGCAATTAGTAATGTTATGCTTAGATTTTTTAACCCTTTATGGAGAATAAAGAGGTTTTTCAATGTTGGATCTGAAGCATTACTTGCTCAAAGTATTCAAGTCATTGATGAATTTACATACAATTTGATTCATAAAAGAAAATCGGAGTTACACAAAGTAGCTAAATCAAATGATAGCGATGATAACAAGGTAAAGCATGATATCTTATCAAGATTCATTGAGTTGAGTGAGAACCCTGATAATCAATTAACAGACAAAAGCCTTCGAGATGTCATTATAAACTTTGTTATGGCGGGGCGCGACACAACAATTGGTATATATACATGATCATGATGAATCCTAACGTAGCGGAGAACATCTACAAAGAGCTTATAGCATTCGAAGAAAATCAGGACAAGGGAATGATTGGTTATGAACTTGGGAACCCGAAATCTTTTACTGAGAAAGTTACACAATTTGCAAGTCTATTGAATTATGATTCAATTGGAAAGTTATCTTACTTGCATGCAACAATCACGGAGACACTTCGATTGTTCTCTGCAGTGCCCCAGGTACCAATACTCGATGGCATCCAGATTTGATGCTTTCCTAACACTAAACTAGTTATGTAACATGTGAAACAGAATAAATTTTCTTCAGATATTTGTAGGACCCCAAAGGAGTATTAGAAGATGATGTTTTACCCGATGGAACAAAAGTTCGAGCAGGAGGCGTGGTGGCTTATGTTCCATATGCCATGGGAAGAATGGTGTACAACTGGGGACCTGATGCAACGTCATTCAACCCTGATAGATGGTTCAACAAAGACGGGTTATTTCAAAGTGAATCTCCATTCAAATTCACGGCATTTCAGGTAAGAATTCTTAGAGTAGATATTCGATATACAAAGGTCTTAAAACTAATGAAATGGTAGTTATAATGACATAGTTACAATGACATCCGCAACATGAGTTTTTTAACTGTGACGCACATGCTCATGCAGGCTGGGCCAAGGACATGCCTAGGGAAGGACTCGGCATATCTGCAGATGAAGATGACACTTGCTATTTTGTGCAGATTCTTTAATTTTCATTTGATTCAAACCATCCTGTTAATTACAAAATGATGACAACTCTAACTATGGAGCATGGGTTGAAGCTTACTATAACTACCAGGCA
Source organism: Papaver armeniacum (assembly GCA_023531295.1). NCBI lineage: Eukaryota > Viridiplantae > Streptophyta > Magnoliopsida > Ranunculales > Papaveraceae > Papaver > Papaver armeniacum. The sequence goes on from JAJJWW010006725.1 coordinate 28,740, forward strand.
ATATTGACATGTTTAGGCAAGAAAGATATAAAGCGCCGGATGCTTTTCTATTATCATTAAAAAGTTAAATGTTTAATGTGAAAATCTTTGTAAATTCAAGCATCTATGGATTACGATACTCATATGCAACTAATTCAGCTTGAGTAGTTTGAATCAAGAGTAGTACTCTAAACAAATAGTGCAAGTATGAGAATGAAAAACAACACAACCCAAACCCTAAAACTCTAGGACGTTGCATGCTCGTGTGCATCACTTACATTTTGATTGCAAAAAAAAAAAAAATTAACAGCTATCTCAAGGAGGTTGAGATTATTAGTCCCACATTGTTGGGTTATCTAAGATCTTGCGGTTTATAATCTCTTAGGGCCTGTCCACTCATTGCCAATTGGTTTTGAGTTGGATGCCCGTATTCTAACATGGTATCAGAGCACACGGAATGGTGAAAGCTGTTGAATACATCATTTATTTGAGATTTTATAAGGTTAAAATAAGAAGGCTTCCATGAATTCAGCATCTTTTTCCATGGCTTCAAAAACCTCAATACTTCCTTCAACTGGTCCTTCATTCACAGTTGTCATTCCATTAGATTTTCCACGAATTCCAGCTTTCATGGCAATTGGTCGTCCCCAACCAAAATCGTTCCCATACATGTTGAATCGATGGGAACTCCTCGTCTGTAGATCCTTCTTCATAATTCCTTCCTCGTCACTTATAATAGAAGCCTTCTTTGTCATCCTTTCGAGTTCACTTCTAATCCTTCCATCATTGTTAGATTTAGCAACCTCATTCAACAACGAAGCTAGGAACCCAAATCCCCTTTGGAGCACCTCATCGTCCTTTGCGGTTATGGTCACCAAGGATGCTGAGTTACCAAAGTATGCTTCTGGCAAGGGTGGAATCAACTTAGTTCTGTTATTTGCCACAAATCCAAATGAAGTCTCTTCATTTTCGTCAGAAGTGTTGTGTATAATAGTGCGAGCACGTAATACAGCTATCCAAAGGTGAGCCAATACAGCTTGTAATGAAGAGATTACTGTTGTATATTGTTTTGCTTCAGAAATTATTTCTGAATTCGCCCTCGCTTTTAGTTTTGCAGTGTTTGCTTTAGTAAAATGGAAACATTTCTCTACATGACCCTTAAACACCAACGTTTTAGTATTAGAGATATTCATTCCTGCCAAAAATTCATCAGCCACAGAGAATGGAAGACGGATGGGGCAATCTGTATCCCTGATAAACCAACGCTCAAAACCGGAGGAGGACATGGAGCAAGACATGAAGTATGATTATTGGAAGATCTAGAGATCTCGGACCTGTTGGAATTAAGCTCAAACATAGGATAAGTTTATTATCTTTCTGTTGATGTGTTTTGAATTTGAGTAAGTCACAATACTTGGTCATCTGTTATACCAAGTATGTAGGAGTTTACTTAGCAGTATTTCTGTTGGTTTGTTAGCCTTACTGGCTAGTTTTTTACTAGCTAGTCCATCTGTGAACACCTATAAATAGGTGTTGTTCTCAGTGTTCTAATTGTACTGAAGTTTAAGTGTTCAATAATATCTCTTATTCTTCATATCCTATTCTTCTATACTGTGTTGTGATTGCAGGTGGACAAACAGTAGTTAGATCTTACATTTGGCATCCTGAGCTAGTGCTCGATCCTTAAGTTTCCGCTGTTTAAATTCTTGCAGATTAGGTGTTTGATAAAAGGCTACAATGAAAGATTCAGTACAGCCCCAAGTTCCACAGTTTAGTGGGAAGAATTATGATCGATGGAGCATCCAGATGAAAGTCTTGTTTGGTTTTCAGGAGCTTACGGAGATTGTTGAGGCTGGTTTCTTCGATGTAGATCCGGAAGTTGGTGCAGCTCTTCCTCAAGCCCAAAACGATGATTTGAGAAAGAACAGAAAGAAGGACAAGAAGGCCTTGTACTCCATACATCAAGACCTTGATGACGCAGTTTTTGAAAAGATTTCAGCTGCGAAAACATCTAAGCAAGCGTGGGACATCTTGCAGAAAGCTTACAAAGGCGCTGACAAGGTAAAAAGTGTAAGGTTGCAAACTTTACGAGGTGAATTCGAATCTCTATCCATGAATGATTCTGAATCTATTTCCGATTATTTTTCTCGAGTTCAAGTTATTGTGAATCAGTTGAGAGTTAATGGTGAGACTTTACCTGATAATCGTATAGTTGAAAAGATTATGCGATCATTGACAGAAAGTTTTGATTATGTTGTTACTGCAATAGAAGAAGGAAAGGATATGTCTACTCTAACCATTGATGGATTAGAGAGTTCACTGTGTGCTTATGAGTACAGGATGAAGCATAGAAAGACAACTTCTTTAGAACATGCTTTGAAAAGAAAGGCGTTATCACTGAAAAGGGAAGCTCCAGCAAAGGAACATCATCAAGTCCCGGAGAAAATGGCTCTCCGCGCAAGAATGATAAGTCCAATGTTTAATGCTACCACTGTGGAAAACTTGGACATTACAACACTAATTGTTGGTTTAAGCCGAATAAGAATTCGGAGAAGATGGTGACAGCAAGAATACTTGGTTTCTGGACTCCGGTTGCACTAATCATATGTGCGGTAATAAGGAGTTATTTTCCCAACTTGATGAATCTGTTCGTGGAGTAGTAAACTTCGGAAACAAAGCCAAGGTTCCTATTTTGGGTAAAGGTAAAGTGCTCTTTGCTTTAGCAGATGATTCTTATCACTGTATTCGCGATGTCTTTTATGTACCAAGCTTGCAATGGAATTTATTCAGTATGGGTCAATTATCTGTGAATGGACTTCGTTTTATCATTGAAGATGGTGTTTGCACCATAGAAAACAGTAAGAATGAGCTGATTGCTACCGTCAAGATGATTACGAGTCGTTTGTTTCCTTTGCCCATAAAAACAGAAATTGTGTGTGCTTTCAGTAACATTATTCTAGATGACAATTCGATGTAGCATTTCCGTTTTGGTCATCTTAACTCTAATGGTCTGCGTTCTTTGGCGAAGAAAGAAATGGTTACAGGGCTTCCATTGTTGGACGAAGTTAACCGAGTATATGAAGGTTGTATCATCGGCAAGCAGCACAGACATCTGTTTCCAATAAGAATATCTCACACAGCAACAAGGAAGTTGGAGATTATTCATTCAGACCTTTGAGGCCCAATGCAAACTGAATCACATGGAAGTAACTGTTATTTTCTTACTTTCATTTATGATTACAGTAGAAATACATGGATTTATTTTCTAAAGAAAAAGTCTGAAGATTTTGAAACATTTAAGCATTTTAAAGTTCATGTTGAGAAGCAAAGTGGCACTACTTTGAAGATACTTCATAGCGATAGAGGGGAGAGTACAACTCCAAGGCATTTGGTGATTTTTGTAGAATGCATGGAATTCGACACCAACTCACGGCCAACTATACTCCTGACAAAATGGTGTCGAGAGGAGAGGAAGAATAGGACTATAGTTGAAATGGCTCGTAGTATGTCGCATTACAAGAATTTACCTAAATTATTTTGGGCGGAGGCGTTGCATGTCTTTGGTTATATTCTTAAACGGTGTCCCACCACAAGTGTGCGGACATGACTCAGAAGAAGCATGGAGCGATTACAAACCGAGATGTTGCGGCTCTTCGTGTGTTCGGATGTGTTGTATATGCTCATGTACCAGTGAAAAGAGACAAAAGCTAGATGTGAAGGGTGAGAAGTGCATCTTCCTTGGCTACAGTGATAGAACAAAGGATTACAAGTTTTTCAATCCAACTACTGGTGTTGTCATTGTTAGTAGAGACGTTGAATTCTTTGAAGACGAAGCATGGCAGTGGACAAGTGCAGAATAGGTACATATGGGAGTTGAGTTAGATGTCATGGACAATGAAGAACCACGAGTCGAATCACCAGTGCCTACAATACCGGAAAGCCCCACAAAACCTGATCATACTATTTCTGAAATTGATTCCCCTCCGAACAAGCGCCAACAGCTCATGTCTCTACACGAACTCGTTCTCTCCCTACCCGCTTCAGGATTACATTGTAACTAATGATAATGATGAATATGACGAAGAACTTGTAAGTTTTGCATTGTTTACAGATTGTGATCCAACAACTTATATGGAGGCGGCACAAAATGATGGTTGGGTTAGTGCAATGAATGATGAAATACATTCAATAGAGAAGAATAATACTTGGGAGCTGACTACTCTTCCCCCTGAAAAGAAATCAATTGGAGTTAAATGGGTATACAAGACGAAGTACAAGCCTGATGGGAGTGTGGAAAGACTTAAAGCACGACTTGTTGTGAAAGGTTATAAGCAAAACCCTGGTATCGACTACTACGAAGTGTTCACACCAGTAGCTAGAATGGATACTATTCGCCTTGTTATTTCTTTGGCTGCTCAAAATAAATGGAACATTCATCAGATGGATGTGAAATCCGCGTTTCTTAATGGGGTACTTGAAGAAGAAGTTTATGTAGACCAGCCAGTTGGTTATGCTAAGAAAGGTAAAGAAGATAAAGTATTCAGATTGAAGAAAGCTCTCTATGGGCTTAAACAAACGCCACGAGCTTGGTACACTCGTATCGATTCTTATTTTCTTAAACATGGTTTTCAGAAATGTCCATATGAGCCAACTCTATATATCAAGACTATTGCAGATGGAGATATGCTTATTGTTTCTTTGTATGTAGATGACTTGATTTTTATTGGAAGTAATTCAAGTATGATATCAGAATTCAGGGAGGCTATGATTAGTCACTTTTAGATGACTGACATGGGTCTCATGTCTTATTTTATTGGTCTCGAAGTTGTGCAGGAAGATAACGGAATATTTATTTCCCAAAAGAAATATGCAGCTGATGTGTTGAAGCGGTTCAAGATGGATCCCTGTACTCCTATAAAAACATATGTGGAAGCTAGAGTGAACTGGGATCAAATTGGTAATGATGATTTATTGAATGAAACTCACTACCCTCAACTAGTTGGGAGCCTACGCTACTTAATCTGCGACAAGGCACGATATTACATTCGGAGTTGGTTTGATTAGTCGATTCATGGAGGCTCCTAGTCAATATCATCTACAAGCTGCGAAAAGGATTCTTCGTTATGTAAAAGGTACACAAGCTGATGGTATCTTTTATGCATCGTCCAATAATTCTGAACTTGTTGGTTATAAGGACAGCGATTGGGCGGGTGATCATATAGATCGTAAGAGTACTTCTGGTTTCGTATTTCTTATGGGTTCTAGTGTGATTTCGTGGTCATCCAAGAAGCAACAAGTAGTTGATCTCTATCTGCCGAAGCGGAATAAATAGAAGCTACTGCAACAGCGTGTCAAGTTGTTTGGTTGCGACGTTTACTGGAAACTTTGTGTATCAATCAAGCATCATCAACAAAGATATATTGTGACAACAAGTATGCAATAGCTTTAACCAAGAATCCAGTGTTTCATTGAAAAACTTAGCACATTGACATCAAGTTTCACAAAATACGTAAGTTTGTGATGAGTAGCGAGGTTGAACTGGAATTCTGCGAGTCGAAAAATCAACTTGCAGACATCTTTACTAAGCCATTGAAGGCTGAAGCATTTAACAGGTTGAAAAAACACCGGGTGTTTGTAGTGTCTGAGCTTAAGGGAGGTTGTTGGAATTAATATCAAACATAGGATAAGTTTATTATCTTTCTGTTGATGTGTTTTGAATTTGAATAAGTCACAATACTTGGTCATCTGTTATACCAAGTATGTAGGAGTTTACTTAGCAGTATTTCTTTTGGTTTGTTAGCCTTACTGGCTAGTTTTTTACTAGCTACTCCATCTGTGAACACCTATAAATAGGTGTTATTCTCGATGTTCTAATTGTCTTGAAGTTTAAGTGTTCAATACTATCTCTTATTCTTCATATCCTATTCTTCTATCTTGTGTTGTGATTGCGGGTGGACAAACGGTAGTTAGATCTTACATTTGGCATCCTAAGCTAGTGCTCGATCCTTAAGTTTCTTTGTTTAAAGTCTTGAGATTAGGTGTTTGATAAAATGCTACAATGAAAGATTGAGTACAGCCCCAAGTTTCACGGTTTAGTGGGAAGAATTATGATCGATGGAGCATCCAGATGAAAGTCTTGTTTGGTTTTCATGAGCTTACGGAGATTGTTGAGGCTGGTTTCTTAGATGTAGATCCAGGAAGTTGGTGCAGCTCTTCCTCAAGCCCAAAAAGATGATTTGAGAAAGAACAGAAAGAAGGACAAGAAGGCCTTGTACTCCATACATCAAGCCCTTGATGACACAGTTTTAGAAAAGATTTCATTGCGAAAACATCTAAGCAAGCGTGGGACATCTTGCGAAAGCTTACAAAAGCGATGACAAAGGTAAAAGTGTCGGGTTTCAAACTTTACGAGGTGAATTCGAATCTCTATCCATGAATGATTCTGAATCTATTTCCGATAATTTTTCTCGAGTTCAAGTTGTTGTGAATCAGTTGAGAGTTAATGGTGAGAGTTTAGTTGATAATCGTATAGTTGAAAAGATTATGCGATCATTGATGTGAAAGTTTTTATTATGTTATTCTTGCAATAGAAGAAGGAAAGGATATGTCTACTCTAACCAATGAAGGATTACGGGGTTCACTGTGTGCTTATGAGTATGAGGATGAAGCAGAGAAAGACAACTTATTTAGAACATGCTTTGAAAAGCAAGGCCGTTATATTGAAAAGGGAAGCTCTAGCAAAGGAAAATCATCAAGTCCCGGAGAAAATGGCTCTCCGCGCAAAAATGATAAGTCCAAAGTTTAATGCTACCACTGTGGCAAACTTGGACATTACAACACTAATTGTAGGTTTAAGCCGAATAAGAATTCGGAGAAGATGGTGACAAAGAAGAATACTTGGTTTAGGACTCGTTACGGTAATCATATGTGCGGTAATAAGGAGTTATTTTCCCAACTTGATGAACTGTTCGTGGAGTAAACTTCGGAAACAAAGCCAAGGTTCCTATTTTGGGTAAAGGTAAAGCGCTCGTTGCTTTAGCAGATGATTCTTATCACTATATTCGCGATGTCTTTTATGTACCAAGCTTGCATTGGAATTTATTCAGTATGGGTCAATTATCTGTGAATGGACTTCGTTTTATCATTGAAGATGGTGTTTGCACCATAGAAAACAGTAAGAAGGAGCTGATTGCTACCGTCAAGATGACTAAGAGTCGTTTATTTCCTTTGCCCATAAAAAAAGAATTTGTGTGTGCTTTCAGTAAGATTATTCTAGATGAAAATTCGATGTGGCATTTCCGTTTTGGTCATCTTAACTTTAATGGTCTGCGTTCTTTGGCGAAGAAAGAAATGGTTACAGGGCTTCCATTGTTGGACGAAGTTAACCGAGTATGTGAAGGTTGTATCATCGGCAAGCAGCACAGACATCTGTTTCCAATATGAATATCTCACAGAGCAACAAGGCAGTTGGAGATTATTCATTCAGACCTTTGAGGCCCAATGCAAACTGAATCACATGGAAGTAACTGTTATTTTCTTACTTTCATTTATGATTACAGTAGAAATACATGGATTTATTTTCTAAAGAAAAAGTCTGAAGATTTTGAAACATTTAAGAATTTTAAAGTTCATGTTGAGAAGCAAAGTGGCACTACTTTGAAGATACTTCGCACTGATAGAGGGGGAGAGTACAACTCCAAGGCATTTGGTGATTTTTGTAGAACGCATGGAATTCGACACCAACTCACAGCCAGCTATACTCCACAGAAAAATGGTGTCGCTGAGAGGAAGAATATGACTATAGTTGAAATGGCTCGTAGTATGTCGCATTACAATAATTTACCTAAATTATTTTGGGCGGAGGCACTTGCATGTGTTGGTTATATTCTTAACCGGTGTCCCACCACAATTGTTCCGGACATGACTCCCGAAGAATCATGGAGAAGTTACAACCAGATGTTGCAGCTCTTCGTGTGTTCAGATGTGTTGCATATGCTCATGTACCAGCTGAAAAGAGACAAAAGCTAGATGTGAAGGGTGAGAAGTGCATCTTCCTTGGCTACAGTGATAGAACAAAGGGTTACAAGTTTTTCAATCCAACTACTGGTGCTATCATTGTTAGTAGAGACGTTGAATTCTTTGAAGACGAAGCATGGCAGTGGACAAGTGCAGAAAAGGTACATATGGGAGTTTAGTTAGATGTCATGGACAATGAAGAACCACGAGTCGAATCACCGGTGCCTACAATACCGGAAATCCCTACAAAACCCGATCATACTATTTCTGAAATTGATTCCTCTCCAGAACAAGCGCCAACAGCTCGTGTCTCTACACGAACTCGTTCTCTCCCTACCCGCTTTCAGGATTACATTGTAACTAATGATAATGATGAATATGACGAAGAACTTGTAAGTTTTGCATTGTTTGCAGATTGTGATCCAATAACTTATATGGAGGCGGCACAAAATGATGGTTGAGTCAGTGCAATGAATGATGAAATACATTCAATCGAGAAGAATAATACTTGGGAGCTGACTACTCTTCCCCCTGAAAAGAAATCAATTGGAGTTAAATGGGTATACAAGACGAAGTACAAGCCTGATGGGAGTGTGGAAAGACTTAAAGCACGACTTGTTGTGAAAGGTTATAAGCAAAAGCCTGGTATCGACTACTACGAAGTGTTCGCACCAGTAGCTAGAATGGATACTATTCGCCTTATTATTTCTTTGGCTGCTCAAAATAAATGGAACATTCATCAGATGGATGTGAAATCCGCGTTTCTTAATGGGGTACTTGAAGAAGAAGTTTATGTAGACCAGCCAGTTGGTTATGCTAAGAAAGGTAAAGAAGATAAAGTATTCAGATTGAAGAAACCTCTCTATGGGCTTAAACAAACGCCACGAGCTTGGTACACTCGTATCGATTCTTATTTTCATAAACATGGTTTTCAGAAATTTCCATATGAGCCAACTCTATATATCAATACTATTGCAGATGGAGATATGCTTATTGTTTTTTTGTATGTAGATGACTTGATTTTTATTGGAAGTAATTCAAGTATGATATCAGAATTCAGGGAGGCTATGATTAGTCACTTTGAGATGACTGACATGGGTCTCATGTCTTATTTTCTTGGTCTCGAAGTTGTGCAAGAAGATAACATAATATTTATTTCCCAAAAAAAATATGCAGCTGATGTTGAAGCGGTTCAAGATGGATTCCTGTACTCCTATAAAAACATATGTGGAAGCTAGAGTGAACTGGGATCAAATTGGTAATGATGAGTTAGTGAATGAAACTCACTACCCCCAACTAGTTGGGAGCCTACGCTACTTAACTGCGACAAGGCCTGATATTACATTCGGAGTTGGTTTGATTAGTCGATTCATGGAGGCTCCTAGTCAATATCATCTACAAGATGCGAAAAGGATTCTTCGTTATGTAAAAGGTACACAAGCTGATGGTATCTTTTATGCATCGTCCAATAATTCTGAACTTGTTGGTTATACGGACAGCGATTGGGAGGGTGATCATATAGATCGTAAGAGTACTTCTGGTTTCGTATTTCTTATGGGTTCTAGTGTGATTTCGTGTTCATCCAAGAAGCAACAAGTAGTTGCTCTCTATACTGCCGAAGCGGAATACATAGCAGCTACTGCAACAGCATGTCAAGCTGTTTGGTTGCAACGTTTACTAGAAACTTTGTGTATCAATCAAGCATCTAACCCAACAAAGATATATTGAGACAACAAGTCTGCAATATAGCTTTAACCAAGAATCCATTGTTTCATTGAAAAACTTAGCACATTGACATCAAGTTTCACAAAATACGTAAGTTTGTGATGAGTAGCGAGGTTGAATCTGGAATTTCATGAGTCGAAAAAATTAACTTGAGACATCTTTACTAAGCCATTGAAGGCTGAAGCATTTAACAGGTTGAAAAAGCTTTTGGGTGTTTGTAGTGTCTGAGCTTAAGGGAGGTTGTTGTAATTAAGCTCAAACATAGGATAAGTTTATTATCTTTTGTTGATGTGTTTTGAATTTGAGTAAGTCACAATACTTGGTCATCTGTTATACCAAGTATGTAGGAGTTTACTTAGCAGTATTTCTTTTGGTTTGTTAGCCTTACTGGCTAGTTTTTTACTAGCTACTCCATCTGTGAACACCTATAAATAGGTGTTATTCTCAGTGTTCTAATTGTACTAAAGTTTAAGTGTTCAATAATATCTCTTATTTTTAATATCATATTCTTCTATACTGTGTTGTGATTGCAGGTGGACAAACAGTAGTTAGATCTTATAGGACCATAAATTAATGAAATTCCAAAATGATGTACCATCAACTACAGAATGGTTTACGCAACACCCTATGAACACACCGTCAAGAAGTTCAGTTATTTGTATAGAGAGTAAAGGATGTGACTGACCTACGTAGTTTCTTACCCCATTAAGGGAAAAGAGTGGGTCTATTACGCTTGCAGGAACATATGGTTGAGCGACGATGTCTTCTATTGATATGTCTGCAGTGGCATGAATGAGCTCTGCACCCTCAAAATTGCAGTTGATATAGACGGAGATCGTGTTATCATCATCTTCATTTTTTTGGATGCCAAGACGACCGGCAAGAGGAAAGAAATGATCAAGGGTATATGACAAAGAATTTATCATGTTATTGATAACATTATTGCTTCTCTTTTCATCTTCGTCTTCTCGTCTGGGAAATGATCGTGACTTAGCGAAGAGAAGACCCTTCTGCATATATACTTGTCGCAGGTATACTATATCCCATGGATTTAAATCAATCCGTTTATAGTTATCGGTAGATTTATGGATGTAACTTGCTGGACGTACTTTTGTTGTAGAGACATGACGAACTACGACAACATTCATTTTGAAACTACAATTAATTACTCTCTGCAGGCTATAATTTCATACTCAAATGAACTTTGATGAATGTAAATATGGATCGGAAACGAATCTTAATATCTTAGAAATCATCGAATATTATGCAAAAAGAGTACATGGGTTAGCGGCAGTTGATCACTAATTAGCTCGGGTTAGAAAAGCAACTATCAGCTTAATCAACTCAATAATTTTCTATCACACCTCATTTAACTTAGGTGCTACACATATGCAAATGCAGGATCTGTTGTGCCAAAGCTGCGAAGCGTTAGGTTTACTACTATGAGGTATCTCAATATCGCCAAGAACACACACACACAAGAAGAACAAGTATTTAATGAGGTTGAATCCTCCGGAAGGAATCAGCAATTTTATATATCACCGTATAGATTGGAATATACAAAGCCTAAAGCGAGAGAAAGAAGAGAACTCTTACTAGTTCTGGTGTGTTTTCTCTAGTTCTCTCTATGGCTATTTATACACATCAATAGAATGGACACATTCCTTAACAAGGATTACTTTCCTACAAGTATAGGGTTTCCTAACTTAGCTCTAACAGACAAACCTCTTAAGTCATATACTTAGGACACAAGTACTTGGTTTCCTTAACCAACTAGATTTCCTAATCTAGACCTTGACCTACCTACCAACAATTCTCCACCTCGGATCATGCATTCATGCATAAGATGATCAATAGATAAAATCACCTCCATCTTCCAACGTCGATTGAACCATCACTGGCTGCCTACGTATCCTCAATAGGAATCAAACCCAACCGTAGTTCTCTCAAATGGCCTTGATAGAAGACCTCCGCCAGGTTCCTAAGAACCTCTACCCGAAAAGGGCCTTTCACCTGTTAGGAAGGATGTGGATCAATTTCGAACAATGTCGAAACTTGATCCCGAGATACTACTTTAGTCAACATATCGTACTGGATTGTCTTTGGTATCGATCTTCACAAGTAGAATGTCTTATTCTTCAAGAATTTCTCTCACAAAGTGAAACTGTACGTCTATATGTTTGGTTCTAGCATGATGCACTTGATTCTTAGCCAAATAAATTACACTTAGACTATCACAATGCACAAGCAGTTGGTCTTGCACAACTCCTAAGTCATCTAGCAAACCTTGTAACCATATAGCTTCCTTAAATGCCCCTGTCACTGCAATATACTCCGCCTTCGTAGTTGAAAGCGCCACAGTAGACTGCAATATTGATCTCCAACTAACTGGTGCTCCTGCTATGGTAAATACATAACCTGTAGTTGAACGTCTCTTGTCCAAATCACCAGCATAGTCAGAATCCACATACCCAACACACAACTGATTGTTTCTTCTATCCTTCACAAACTCCAAGCCAACATCAATTGTACCGTAAAGATACCTCAAAATCCATTTCACAACATGCCAATGTCCCTTACCAGGACAATGCATATAACGGCTGACCATACTAACTGCATGTGAAACGTCCGTCCTTGTACTGACCATCGTATACATCAATCTACCAACAGCCTCAGCATATGGGACTTGGGCCATATACTTTCGTTATTCTTTAGTAGTGGGAGACATACGAGCATTCAACTTAAAATGAGCAGCAAGGGGAATACTTACGGATTTAGTTCCTTCATAGACACCAAACTTTTGTAACACTTTCTTCAAATATGCCTTCTGAGACAAACAAACCTTACCCTAGACTTCTCTCTGTCACGTTGAATCTCCATACCAAGAATCTTCTTAGCCTCTCCCAGATCTTTCATCTCAAACTCATATGACAACTTGCACTTCAAATTATCAATCTATTTCTTATTATTCGATGTAATCAGCATATCATCGACATACAAGAGCAAATATATGAAAGACCCATCTCGTAGCTTCTTGAAGTATACACAATGGTCATAGTGATTGCGTGTGTATGTTTGGCCTATCATAAACTAGTCAAATCGCTTGTACCATTATCTTGGAGACTGCTTCAGCCAGTACAACGATATATTTAGTTTACATACACAATCTTCTTTTCCAAAGAACCTTGAACCCACTTACCGAGTCATATAGATCTCCTCTTCTAGATCACCATGTAAGAACGCTGCCTTAACATCTAGCTGAACTAGGTCTAAATCATATTGTGCTACCAAGGCCAACAAAATACGGATTGATGAGTGTTTTACCACTGGAGAGAACACCTCATTGTAGTCAATCCCTTCTCTTTGAGTATAACCTTTTGCAACTAACACTACGGGAAAAACAGTGATCAACTACTCCCGAAAAGAGTTGTCATACATCTACGACGACGTTTATCGATAGGTTGCATAAGGGGGGGTTGTAGAAGATCCTCAATTCTTTACAACTCTTCAGCTAAAGTCGTAAACATAGTTGTCGTTTAGTTTTGTACAATGCTTGCTTCACTGGTACAACCCTTGTTTAGATCCAATCTTGAATAACAAAACCCCCAAATAAAAACCAGAACAAAATCAACTCGAACCAACAGTTCCTCCATTTTCATGTCTGCACAATCACAATCGAAATACCGAGATTTCTCAACACAGATTCATATCAAACCCAAATCCAACTTGAGAGTAAAATCCACGATTGAATTAAAATTGATTTCTTATAAACCACTCATAACGAATCACCAACTGAATTTAACTCTTGATCTAGTCCTCTTCGATCATCTCAAGAATTGCTCCAATTTAATGATTTTGGTGAGAATACAGAGAGAGAGAGTTAGGGTTTCATACCCATCCACAAAAATCCAAACCCAGAGATGCAATGTAATGAATGTCAAAACCCTATATGTACAAAATCACTCAAAAACATCATCAATAACAGATTTAGGGTTTTTGTAGGAGATATAATCGATCTACTAGTTTTCATGAGATAGTGGGTGAAAGAGAAAAGTGAATTTTGTGAGTTAGGGTTTTCTTCGAGCGAGGGAGGCGGAGAAAATTAGAGATAGATGAGACGTAAGTGAAAGGAAGTGAAGTGAAAGGATTTACTTTTGATGTTTTATCTAAAAGATTTGGATGGTGTAAATTTGATTTTGCATGTTCATACGTATTGCAAAATTTAAGGGAATGTGTGGATTCGCTTTAGGATGCTCATACGGATTGAGAAGTTTGTGTGTTTCGCTTGTGCTAGTTCAAAGTCGTGTATTTGGTTTAATTATCAACTTTTGATATAAAAAAAAATCGAAAAAAAATATTAATAAATTTAGGACAATGTTATCGACATTCTTATATAAAAAAATCCAAAAAATGTATAAGAATGAAGCTGAAAAATAAGAAGTGAATTCGATAATTGTTGTGTTTCTTTGTGCTTTCTCTTTGTGCGTCCGGTTTGAATTTCGACTAGTCACATAGGTCACGAAATATTTCAAACTTAGCATGATACATTATCGGAATCGATAAATATGAATCTCAATTTCGATTCGAAGTTCAAATGTGAGTATAACAACATACAGAGACTATGAACCAAGAAGGTCCGGGAGGGTTCAGACTTCAAACTTAGCATGGCACATCATTTATAGGTAAGATACCTTCGGAATATTCTCTGAAACCTTAAACAAACCCTATTCTGGTATATTGTATGCATACACTGGCTTCGAGATCGAAACCTGACCAGGAGTAGGCTACTATAAGTCGGAAACTTGGTAAGAACGATGAATCCATCCATTTACAGGTAAGATTGCTTTGGAATATTCCTTGAAACCTTAAACAAACCTTATTCTGGCATATTGTAAGCATACCCTATCTCCGAGTTCGAAACCTGGCTAGGAGTTGACTACTATAAATCGGAAACTTGGTAAAAACGATGAATCCATCCATTTACAGGTAAGATTCCTTTAGAATATTCCCCGAAACCTTAAACAAACCATATTCTGGCATGATAGAGTTAAATTCAGCTGGGAGACTAAATATATCAGAATTGAATATCACAGGTTCAAAGATTACTAGAGTTAGACTTGAGTTTCTCGTTCGGATGATCGAGAAGACTAAATATATCAATTGAACATCACGGGTTCAAAAATTACTAGAATTAAACCTGAGTTTCTCGTTCGGATTAACTGAAGACAAAATACATCGTAATTGAATAGAGGCAGCCAATCTGGCAAGCTAGGGTCAACCCGCCCTAGCTTGACAATCCATGGAAGGGTTAGTGGTCGGCCTTACCCTAGTACTGTTCATGTACAAGATCAAACCCGTCTCCGAGATCGAAACTTGGTAGTGAGTGGACTACTATAAGTCGAAACTTGGTAAAAAACGATGGATCCTTCCATTTACAGGTAAGATTCCTTCATACTATCCCCAAACCTTAAACAAACCCTATTCTGGCATAATGTACGCATACCTTGGGTTCGAGATCGAAACCTGTCCGGAGTGGACTACTATAAGTCGGAAACTTGGTAAGAACGATGAATCCATCCATTTACAGGTAAGATTGCTTCGAAATATTTCCCGAAACCTTAAACAAACCCTATTCTGACATATTGTATGCATACTCGTCTCCGAGATCGAAACCCGGTCGTGAGTGGACTAATATAAGTCGGAAAATTGGGTAAAAACGATGAATCCATCCATTTAAGGTAAGATTACTTTGAGATATTCCCTGGAAACCTTAAACAAACCCTATTCTGCTCTATTGTACGCATACCTTGGCTCGGAGATCGAAACCCGGCCGGGAGGACTACTATAGGTCTGAAACTTGGTAAGAACGATGAATCCATCCATTTACAGGTAAGATTCCTTCATAATATCCCCGAAACCTTAAACAAACCTTATTCTGGCATAAAGCACGCATACTGATGAGTGCCAAATATTGCATATTTCTACACCTTTTTATTGGCATTTAACTCATCTTTGTGCTCGTAAATCGATATTATCCCGTATTCTATATTTTCTTTGTTTTCAAGAATAAATATTTGTACTAATTAATTTTGTATTTTTAGGTATTAAATAAAGCTCTGGAAAATTGAGGAGCCAAAGAGCAAAGAATTGGAGACGAGCGTCTATGGAGCAGAGAGCCAAAGCCTGCGTGCGCAACAGTTGCAACCTAACAAGGAGAAACCCATTTACAAGACATGGGCTTGAGCTATCCAAGACCCGACCCGTGACCCAGATCCGAGCCCGTCCCTTCCGAGCCGTTAGATTTTCATCCTACGGTCGCATCGGTGACGCATCAGGTTCCCACGCATCCAATGCTCGTTCCGTCCTTCCCATCAACATTTGCTGCTCTCGCCTCACAACGAAACCATCAAACCCTTCAACCATCGAGCCAAACAACCCATTTCCCATTTCTCTTCTCTCTCTTCTCCCTCGACACCAGCAGAGAAACCCTTACCTTCTCCTTCTCTTTCCATACCTGTTGCAGAGCCATCACCACCTCCACCATCGCCTTACCCTGACACCATCCACAACAACCATCCCGCAACCGCCTTCTCCACCTCTCTAGGTCTAGATATCTCTTTCTTAGCTTCTACCATAACCCTAGAAGCTAAATCAGAGATAACTAGAGCTAGGGTTCACCAACAACCCATGCATGGAGCTACGAGATGAACCGAGAGGAGGAAAGCACGATTCAGAGGGTATGGGCGAAAGGGTATGGATTAATTTCTATTTTTGAAGTGAATTAGGGTTTTGATTTTTTGCAAGTATAAATAGGGAGAGTCTGTGGATGTGAAAAGGGCATGCCTGGGCTAGCCAGAGCACAAGCTTAGTTTATTTGTGTTTGAATTGCTTTAATGTTCTAATTTAGTTTACCAGGGTGTTGATGAAACCCCTGATTTTCATGTCAAGCATATTTACAGGTTTTATTCTTGCTATGTGATATTGTGTATGATTAGTAGTTAACCAATGAAGCTTATGAGCACCGTGATGAGCTGTACTGTAAGAAGACAGCTCATACTAGGGGTTAGTTAGCAAAATTAGTTAATAAACATCTAGTTTAGACTTTCATGGGAAAGCTCAAGAATGTGGCTTAAGTTAGATTGCTGCACATGAGAATCAGAGGTGGATTCACCACCCCGGTGCTTTCCATATTGTCACTTTTTAGTTTAGAGTCACAACTTCAACTCGCCGTGTATCGACACCAAAAGCCCCATATTTTGTGTTACATTTCTTTGAAGTCAGTTTAGTAAGCCTTAGATTAGCCATACAACAACCTAAGTCTCTGTGGGATCGACCTGTGCTTGCCCTTGCCTCCAATAGGCCTGTGCACTTGTAGTAGACATAGTCGTAGGCACATTCCTAAGCCTACCAAGTTTTGGCGCCGCTGTCGGGGACTTGGCGTGTGCCTTGCTGATTAATTGCTTTCTTCACTGAATTTCAATTCTCCCCTGTACATATGTGTTATGAATTGTAGTTTGTAGTCTTTTATTAGTGTAACTTGGCAATCATTTCTCTAGTCCTGTATCTTCTAGTGCATATTGTGCACTCTATCATTGCATTATAGTCAGCTCATCTTAATTGCACATCTGCATTGTAGTGTATCTTCTAGCTGTAACTTTTATCATCTGCATTTTCATAGCTGTAAATACTAGTTCTTCTCATCTGCATTCTCATCGTAGTATAACTTATTTGTAATGCTAGTTTTTCTCATACCCATAGCCGCATATTGAATCGGTTTCCCCTGTGACAGGTCCAAGATATTCTCAGATTATGCCGGTGTTGATATTCATCATCTTTTCCTTAAGCTACACATCCCGGAGAGAACTAAACCTCTTTGTTGAGCCAGCGGTACCTACATGCTCTTTGTCTTTGGCTGCTGTGCAAGCCAAAGGAAGGAAGACAAGGAAAAGCTCTGGATTTGAAGTTAGCCTGTGAATGAGCTAGAATCTTGAACTTTGTATTGCCATGTGACATCTGCTGAGCCTTGTAGTGCCCTGAGCATCCCTGCTATTTATAATATTCATGTGAATGGTTCCTCGACATTTGAAGTACACATATAATAAATGAGTATGCTATAACTTTGTCTTTGAATCTGTATGGGCATATGCATCACATCTATGAGCTTTATATCATCTGTGCATTACTGAAATTTGCCTAAGCATCACAGTATAACCACCTGTATTGCCTTGCATGATGATAGACGCATTTATGTGTCTAATTTGTCCTCAATGTTTCGTATTGTTAGTCTCGATTTTTGTACTAATTTTGGTGTTTTTATGTGTGTGTAGGTGTTTTTGGAGAAATACACTTGTGTGGAAAAAGTTGCTCTTAAAGTGTTATTTGGATAAGGGCACCCTCATTTTGGATAAGGGCACCCAGGCACCCCAGCTGATAAAGGCGCCCATGTTTTGGATCAGGGCACTTCATCCTCTCCATTTCAAATTTTGGTTTTGGCAGGAAATTATTGTTCTTCTTTGAGAATTTTGGTTTGATTTTGGACGTGTTAGAAGGAGATTCAATGGCTGAAATTTCATGGGATGACTTGTTAAAGCTACTACAATGGGTTAGTATGGGTCGATTAGTCGGCTAAATTTGGCTAGATAACTCGCGAGGAGAAGACATGAAGGCGGCACACAGAAAGAGTCTTTCACGGGATTACGGCGTGCTTTGGCATGTGGTGCTCGTGTTTTGAAAGACTTGTGGAGCGTGATTGAGTTAAACGAGGGATAGTTTGGAGTGAGTTAGATTGCCCAGACGCATCTTCGCTTCAAAAAATGGAAAGAATATAGCCGAGTATAATATCTTTTCTGCGAGTGATGGGAGGATATCTTGGATTAATGAGGAGTGATTCTTGGTCCAAAAAGGTATAAATGAGTTCTTTGGGTCGAAAGGCAAAGAGGGAGGGAGAGTTAGAGAGAGTTTGGAGCAACCACAGAGCCGAAAAATCGAGTTACACACCTGCTGCTGCTCTTTGTGAAGGAAGAACACGAAGAACATTACATACGAAGACGATCGTTTATCAACGATGACAACGACACTTACGCGTGGGTCGCAATACGGAGGCAGACTTAAAGCGATGAACTTGGTTTTAACCTTCTTTGTAACAGATGTTTGCAACACTTATAATCGTTGCAAACACCCGATTTTATCATTTTCTCCATTTCATCATTTGTACACCTCCTTTGAGCAATAAAAATGGATTTTGAGCGTGTTTCCAACATGATGAGCTAGAACCCATCACTGGGACGACGGAGGAAGCTGTTTTGCACCCATGTGGTAATTCTATTTAATTCCTTTATGACTATTTGCACTATTATAATTGATTTATGATTTTTATTGATTATTTGTGAATTCGTTAGATGTCGCATGCTTAGTCTTAGGTACTTTAGATGCGCCATGCTTGTGAGTTACATATAATTCTTTATAAAATCTACCTTGGCAAAGAATTAGAGTCGATGTTTGTTGCTTTATGAGCCTTAATTGTCCGGAATTAATAGATGAACCGCATGAATGTAAGAATTGGTGGAATCCCGAGTCCCAGTAACTCTCTCCATCTTGTGACATAAATTGTATATATTCTTTATATTTATTATTTTTCTTTATTAAATCCTAGAATCGATTTCATCAAGTCCGAGTGAACGACAACCCCTACCTATTACTACAACATTATTGAGTCACATCACATGACAGAGTAGCCACCCTGCTAGGTAACCATCTCTAATTGTCTGTGAAATAATGGCTTGCATATCTCAGTGACACTTGAGCAATATTGAAAACCTGAAATCTGTGCCTGTATCTTCTGTGACCTTAGCTTCCATCTGCTCTGAGCCGAACTCCAGCCCCTGAAGCTGTGAGTTGAGCTGCAACTTGGATAGCCAAGTTAGCTACAGCCCTAGTGATACAACCTGAGACAAACTCACCTCATCTGCCCTGTGCCTTGTATGACCCTGTTGAACCATATCTGAGCAACATTTACATCCTTGTTCTCTGAGTTGCACATTGCATAATTGATTGAAATCCCATTGGAAAGCTGAAATGTGTGTTGTAGTGTAATCTGTGGCTGAGCTGGCTGCATTTTTCATGTGAGATATTGACCTCCAGCCCCCTGAAGCTGTGAGTTTAAGCTACAACTGAAATACCCAAGTCTGCTGTAACCCTTGTGTGATATCAACTGGGTTGGTTGACATCAACTGACCCTGTTGAGCTTTTCTGCATTGCAATTTTTTGGTGCATAAATCTGTGAAAATTGGGGTCAACAGACCCTGTTGTCATCAACTAAAACTGTTGATACCCTGTCAAGTGACCCTGTTGACTTCATCTGCCATGTATCATTGAGCATATTCCCGTGAAAATCGAAGTCAATTGAACAAGTTGATACTCTGTCTCATATCAAGTTGGGTGTAAAGTGATGAAAATTGATTGCTGATCTGTGCATCTGTGCATCTGTGAAAGTTTATTGTCCATCTGTTGCATCTGCTGACCCTGTGAACTGTTGATGTTTTGGTTTGCCATACTCACATGAGAGCTTGGCTCTGAAGTAATGCTGTGATCACAAACCCCTGCATTTTGGCCAAACTGTACATAAATATCTGCAACTGTGTATGACCCTGTGACACCTGAGTGAACTGTTAAACAACTGAACTTGCATGAGCATCTCACCTGTATGACCCTATGCACCATCCACAGCTTTTCATCTCCATGCTCAATAACCTGTGCTGTGCTGTGTAATCTCTACCAGCAACTACCAGCACTGCTGTGTGCTTAGCTCTGCCAATTAGGTGTCATTTCTTTTGTGAGTAGTGTCTCTCTGTGCTATGCATAACCTGACCTGCACACTACCTATGCAAATCTGTGCAAACCTGCAAACAAACTTACCTTGTGTGAACCCTCTGTCTTACATTTTTGGGCATAAAACTGTCGACAGACCCTGTCGACTAACCCTGTTGACCCTGTATTGCATGCCAAGTCATCTTCACCTGTTCAAACTTGTGCAAGCCTGTTGACAGACTTGTGTGGCTATGTATGATGCAAATTTGAAAAAAAATTGTTGAGCTTGTTGATCCATCTGTCTTGTGCTGTGCTCTGAAATCCAACATAGCCAGTGATGTATACAATCACCAGCACTTCGTGTGCTTGGTTCTGACAGTTAGGATTCATTTTGAGTAGTATTGTGTTGTTCTCTGTTGTTCTGAGCACAAAACTTATGTTGTGCACTCTCTAAAGCACCCCTGTGTGCTAAAAATTATGTGTAATTTTTGATTGTGTGTCTCACTGGGCTCTGCACAAACTAAGGCTCACAAAATACTGAACTGTGCACACAACCTGGAACCCACAGCTACTGGGCTCTCCATAACCACTGGGTTGCACATAACCAAACCATCCCACTTAAACCAAACCAGCCCACTTAAACCAAACAAGCCCACTTAAACCAAACTAAGCCCACAGCAACTGGGCTTTGCATAACTTGGGCTGCACATTTGCAGCAACACCAAGCATTCCTGTGGGCTTAATTCTAAAAATTGGGTGCCATTTTCTTGTATCACCTTTTGCTTCTCTGTGTTGATATGATTTGATGTGTGCTAAGCTATGGGTGTTCTTTTTTTGAGTTCACATTGAATTGCTAGATCATGTCAGGATTTTGGTCTGCAACTGGGGATGGGAACAATTCCATCAGAGAACTTGCTTACGGGCATGCCTCACAGTATGAACTCCCCACAGTCCATGATGATTTTAGGGAATATTATGAGCCTTCTCAGGGCCCTGACCTTGAATACCCATACCCTAATCATTATGAACACATGTATCATCAACCACCATGGGAGGCTGAACAATGTTATACTCCCCCAACCCCTTGTATGCAGTCGTTGATGGAAAAGCTCATAGAACAAAACAATGATATACTTGGTTGGAAAATGCATGATCATCCCTTCTCTAGTGAACCATGTGCACAACCATGTAATGATCCTTCATATGAAACATGCATACCCACTAGTGAGGACTCCCCTTCACTTGAACATCTCACTATGATTCTTCAAATGAACCTGATTGAGGTACAAAATAATGATTGGAAAGAAGTTTATGATAGGATGTTTGTTATTCCTGATAATTTTGAAAATAGTGTTTCTATTCCTACTCCATGCAACCGACACTTTGAACATGAACCTAATCTAGAGGGAAATGAGTACACTAGAAATGCTACAATTTTGAATAGGAAATGCATTTTTGTTATGATGATGATGATGATGAATATGATATGTTAGAAGAGCATGTGCATGCTGAAAATAGTGGTTCGAGACGTTAGGCGTCTCTTCGTGAACCCTATGAATGATACTTCTTATAACATTCATACATGTGATATTAACTTGAGTTTGGGTTTGTGAAATTCTTCAGTGAAAGTGAGCATGCTACACAACTTGTTTGTGACTTAAGAAAGGATGAATCTTCTGTTGACACTAATGTTCTTTTGGATCATGATATTATTTTTGTGTCTGATTCCCTGCCCATGTCACAATATGTTGCCTCCTCTGATGATTATGACATGGAGATTGATGAATTGTTCTATGCGGGTGAACATGATTTACCTTCTTCTGACCTTAGGAAAGTGTGTGATGGTGCAAATGATCTTATATATGAAAACAACTTAGATGTACCTAATCTCTCTCCTAAAAGCCATGATTGAAACTCCTCCACCAAACCTAGGTGTAGTTTGTAACAAAATTGCAAAACCAACTTTTTCGAGAGTTCCTAATTTAGGCCTAGAGCTTTGTGCTTCCCAAGTCCTCTTGGACTATTTTGCATCAAAGTATAACACTTTTAAGGAACCACAGTTGGAATGTGTATATCTGCCTGTTCTTAGCAAAACTCATTTTGAGTTAAACCTTTTGCATAATGTACCTTTAAAATTGCAAGATTTTGTGCTCAAGAACACATCTGTTGACAAGTTTAGGTTTGGGGGTAACTTGTTCACGTATGCAATCTTTCATGCACTCTCATGTTATATCTGTGTAAGGCTGTTGATGTTTGTACATATTGTCTTTTGGGTTGATCCTCAACTCTTTAGATTGTTGGTATATGGTGAATTTTCAGTGTATATAATCCAGTAAGACTTGTTAAATTTTTCTTTCTTGAATCGGTTGAGTCTTCTTGCGTATATATTATGCTAATCCGATATGGTCTCCGCTGAGAATGTTGGATTCTAGCCTTGACAAATGAAGCTCTAACCTTGCTCCCGCCGACATCCGGTAATCTCTTCCCTTTTCTTTTATCAACATAGTTCTCATGGTATGTGACTGTTTATTATCTGTTGAAACATTGAGGACAATGTTTGATTTAGGTTTGGGGGTACATTTGCATATAGAGTTTTTAGTCTTTTATTTAAAAAAAAAAAAAAAAAAAAAAAAAAAAAAAAAAAAAACTCTTTGTAAATATTTGCATAAAAACCTCCAACTTTTAGAGATTTTAGAGTCACTAGCATGCTTCTAGCTATGTTTACATAGAGAGTCCGACGAAATAATTTAACTTGGAAGTCTTGGAGAACACAATCGGGTTTCTTAGTTGATTAAAGCGTTAAAGTTGGATTTAACCATAGGAGGGGCGAATTAGGTCTTCATTTAGATATTCGGTAGTAGAATTGTGATCACCCATAGTGGAGAATACCCATTTTACATCAAGCGAGGTACCGACCTTCACTCTTTGTGACTTTCTAGAAAAGTTGTTAGAGTGTGTGTCACTGTACGTCAATTCCGGGTAGGAATGGTGAGCTACCCAACTTCGCACCACTTTCAGCACTACTTTTGATCTCTTGAGTGCTAATTCCATCAATCATGAGGGTGACGTTTAAAGATGAAAACTTCTTCTAAATACCGATTTGCAGTTAGCATCACTCTCTCCCTCTCAACAACATCAACAGATTCATAGAAACACATCATCGTCAGCAAGCGGAGCATCATCAGAATATTTGAAGAAAAGTTGAAATAGTCCAAGGTTCACGTGCAACAAAGAAAAGAAAAGAAAACAGGATGAGAATTAATGAAGTTTATAAAGTCAAGACAATACAAGTTGTGAAAATTTGAGTTTTATTGTTTTATTGTTATTTTAATTTCATTTTGAAAAAAAAAAAAAAAAAAAAAAATGTTTGTAAAGTTTTTATGAAGTTCAGAAGTTCGTCATCAACATTTGAAGACCGAAGATTGAAGACGTTTCTATGAATGCTGAGAGAGTGATATTAATTGTCGATCGGGTGAGAAGGTAAGTGAGTACTCTCATCCTTGCTAATGGTTGATTTCCTTTCTTAGAGATCATCAGAAAAAGATTCTTTGTCCACACTTCCGTGGAGTCTCCGGAAATTATTTGGAAGGTTATCCTTCTCACCTACAACGTGTGCGGGACTTCTCTCTTTATTCCTTCTCGCACACATGAGAGACTAAAAGCGGTCTTTTTGAGTGCAATTATCATAAAACCCTATTGGTGAGGTAAGTCGAGGCTTATGATCACAATCGAATCCGAATTCTTTCATATGGTATGGTTACTTCTCGCTCAAAGAATTAAGGATGAGAATGCGTTCTTTGGTAGTTCTAACTTCATGTTACTAGCATGCAGAAACTTTATGTCCTCATAGCTCCTTGGATGCTTGAGACTCTTTTACACTCTGAAGTTGGAGAAGGTTTTGTGGGTACACCTCTGGTAAACCCTCACGAGACTACAACTCGTCCACTAGGGACACCTAGGGGTTTTAAAGGCTTAGTGGATACGCTAAATGCATTCGAGAGACCTGCGACAGGGGTATAGTTAGGATTTCTTAATTTCTGTTTCACTTGAGGACAAGTAAAATTCAGGTTTGGGGGTATTTGATGAGTGCCAAATATTGCATATTTCTACACCTTTTTATTGGCATTTAACACATCTTTTGTGCTCAGTAATCAGATATTATCCCATATTCTGTATTTTCTTTGTTTTCAAGAATAAATATTTGTACTAATTAATTTTGTGTTTTTAGGTATTAAATAAAGCTCGGGAAAATTGAGGAGCCAAAAGAGCAAAGGGTGGAGACGAGCGTCTATGGAGCAGAATCCAAAGCCCGCGCAAATAGGTTTCAACCCAACAAGGAGAAACCCATTTACAAGACATGGGCTTGAGCTATCCAAGACCCGCCCGTGACCCAGATCCGAGCCCGTCCCTTCCGAGCCGTTAGATTTTCATCCTACGGTCGCATCGGTGAAGCATCGGGTTCCCACGCATCCAATGCTCGCTCCGTCCTTCCCATCCACATTTCTTTCTCGCCTCACAACGAAACCATCAAACCCTTCAACCATCGAGCCAAACAACCCATTTCCCATTTCTCTTCTCTCTCTTCTCCCGACACCAAACAGAGAAACCCTTACCTTCTTCTTCTCCTCCCATACCTGTTGCAGAGCCATCACCACCTCCACCATCGCCTTACCCTGACACCATCCACAACAACCATCCCTGCAACCGCCTTCTCCACCTCTCTAGGTCTAGATATCTCTTTATTAGCTTCTACCATAACCCTAGAAGCTAAATCAGAGATAACTAGAGCTATGGTCCACCAACAACCCATGCATGGAGCTCTGAGATGAACTAACAGAGGAAAGCACAATTCAGAGGGTATGGGCGAAAGGGTATGGATTAATTTCTATTTTTGAAGTGAATTAGGGTTTTGATTTTTTGCAAGTATAAATAGGGAGAGTCCGTGGATGTGAAAAGGGCATGCAGGCTAGCCGGAGCACAAGCTTAGTTTATTTGTGTTTGAATTGCTTTAATGTTCTAATTTAGTTTTGTGGTGTTGATGAAACCCCCGATTTTCATGTCAAGCATATTTACGGTAGGTTTTATTCTTGCTATGTGATATTGTGTATGATTAGTAGTTAACCAACGAAGCTTATGAGTTGTGATGAGTCAGACCGTAAGAAGACAGCTCATACTAGGGGGTTAGTTAGCAAAATTAGTTAATAAACATCTAGTTTAGACTTTCATGGGAAAGCTCAAGAATATGTCTTAAGTTAGATTGCCTGCACATGAGAATAGAGGTGGATTCACCACCCCGGTGCTTTCCATATTGTCACTGCCTTAGTTTAGAGTCACAACTTCAACTCAGTCGTGTATCGACACCAAAAGCCCCATATTTGTGTTACATTTCTTTGAAGTCAGTTTAGTAAGCCTTAGATTAGCCATACAGCAACCCAAGTCTCTGTGGGATCGACCTGTGCTTGCCCTTGCCTCCAATAGGCCTGTGCACTTGCAGTAGACATAGTCGTAGGCACATTCCTAAGCCTACCACATACCTTGGGTCCGAGATCGAAACCTGGCCGGGAGTGGACTACTATAAGTCGGAAACTTGGTAAAAACGATGAATCCATCCATTTACAGGTAAGATTCCTTCATAATATCCCCGAAACCTGTAACAAACCCTATTTTGGCATAAAGTACGCATACCTTGGGTCCGAGATCGAAACCTGGCCGGGAGTGGACTACTATAAGTCGGAAACTTGGTAAAAACGATGAATCCATCCATTTACAGGTAAGATTCCTTCATAATATCCTCGAAACCTTAAACAAACCCTATTCTGGCATAAAGTACGCATACATTGGGTCCGAGATCGAAACCTGGCCGGGAGTGACTACTATAAGTCGGAAACTTGGTAAAAACGATGAATCCATCCATTTATAGGTAAGATTCCTTCATAATATCCCCGAAACCTTATACAAACCCTATTCTGGCATAAAGTACGCATACATTTGGTCCGAGATCGAAACTCGGCTCTGGGAGCAATTTGCTATTGGCCCAAACTTGGTAAGAACGATGAATCCATCCATTTAAGGTAAGATTCCTACATAATATCCCCAAAACCTTAAACAAACCCTATTCTGGCATAAAGTACGCATACCTTGGGTCCGAGATCGAAACCTGGCCAGGAGTGGACTACTATAAGTCGGAAACTTGGTAAAAACGATGAATCCATCCATTTACAGGTAAGATTCCTTCATAATATCCCCGAAACCTTTAACAAACCCTATTCAGGCATAAAGTACGCAGACCTTGGGTCCGAGATCGAAACCTGGCCGGAGTGGACTACTATAGGTCGGAAACTTGGTAAGAACGATGAATCCATCCATTTACAGGTAAGATTCTTTCATAATATCCCCGAAACCTTAAACAATCCTTATTCTGGCATAAAGTACGCATACCTTGGGTCCGAGATCGAAACCCGGCTGGAGTGGACTACTATAAGTCGGAAACTTGGTAAAAACGATGAATCCATCCATTTACAGGGTAAGATTCCTTCATAATATCCCGAAACCTTTAACAAACCCTATTACCGCATAAAGTACGCATACCTTGGGTCCGAGATCGAAACCCGGCGGGAGTGGACTACTATAGGTCGAAACTTGGAAAGAACGATGAATCCATCCATTTACGGGTAAGATTCCTTCATAATATCCCCGAAACCTTAAACAAACCCTATTCTCGGCATGGGGGCACGCATACCTCGGGTCCGAGATCGAAACTCTCGCTTCTGGGAGTGGACTACTATAAGTCGGAAACTTGGTAAGAACAATGAATCCATCCATTTACAGGTAAGATTGCTTCGAAATATTCCCTGAAACCTTAAACAAACCCTATTCTGTTCTATTTTCTGCATACATTGGCTCCGAGATCGAAACCTGGCCGGGAGTGGACTACTATAAGTCGGAAACTTGGTAAGAACGATGAATCCATCCATTTACAGGTAAGATTGCTTCGAAATATTCCTTGAAACCTTAAACAAACCTTAAATAAATATTATGAAGACTGTGAAAATGACCATACTACCTTATCGGAAATAAGTAAAGTAATTATTACAGACTGTGAAAATGACCATATTACCCTTATTGGAAAAAAAGTGGAATGACTATTACCGAGACTGTGAAAATGACCATACTACCCTTATCGGAAATAAGTAAATGTTACAGACTTTGAAAATGACCATATTACCCTTATTGGAAAAAGTGCAATAAATATTTTGGAGACAGTGAAAATGACCATACTACCCTTATCGGAAATAAGTAAAGTAATTCTTTCAGACCGTGAAAATGACCATATTACCCTTATTGGAAAAAGTGGAATAAATATTATGGAGACAATGAAAATGACCATACTACCCTTATCGGAAATAAGTAAAGTAAATGTTACCGATTGTGAAAATGACCATATTACCCTTATTGGAAAAAGTGCAATAAATAATATGGAGACTGTGAAAATGACCATACTACCCTTTATAGGAAATAAGTATAGTAAATGTTACAATTTGTGAAAATGATCATATTACCCTTATTGGAAAAAAGTGCAATAAATATTATGGAGACTGTGAAAATGACCATACTACCCTTATCGGAAATAAGTAAAGTAATTATTACAGACTGTGAAATCGACCATATTATCCTTATTGGAAAAAAGTGCAATAAATATTATGGAGATTGTGAAAATGACCATACTACCCTTATCAGAAATAAATAAGTAAAGTAATTCTTACAGATTTTTGAAATTGACCATATTACCCTTATTGGAAAAAAGTGCAATAAATATTATGGAGACTGTGAAAATGACCATACTACCCTTATCAGAAATAAGTAAAGTAATTCTTACAGATTGTGAAAATGACCATATTACCCTTTTTGGGAAAAAGTGCAAAAAATATTATGGAGATCGTGAAAAATGACCAGACTACCCTTATCGAAAATCAAGTAAATTAAATATTAAGATTTGTGAAAATGACCATATTACCCTTATTGGAAATAAGTGCAATAAATATTATGGAGAATGTGAAAATGACCAAACTATCCTTATTAAAAATAAATAAAGTAAAGGTTAATATTCTTCTAAGTTTGGCTTGTTTTGTTATATTGTCACTCTAGAATGTAGATTTAAATCACTCTATATATTACATTCTATACTTTGGTTTTCTATGCTATGTTGTTTAACCGTGTCTATATTTAAATGCCTTGTATGTTTCAGGCAAACTGGCGCATTTGTTAGTCTTTTTTTAAGGCTCAGTTTGAAATTTCTTATATATAAAAATAGATGTAAAATATAATCATATATTTAAATGTGAAAGGATGGTTGGAATACCTCACTCCTCATTTTTTTTTTCATGTTTTTTTTTTTACAACTGTTATAAGGGTTGTGATAGTAATAATAAAAAAAATAGGACAAAACTACCAATATTGAGAGGAAGGAAGGATGGTTCAGGGCTTGTGCTAACACCTAGTTGGCTTGTGTTCGAATCTCTCAAACACCAATGATATTTTTTTATCTTCAACAACCCATATAAGTGTTGTCGTATAGTTATTCACTACCTTAACGAGATGAGTTATTTAAAGTCTAAAGGTGGTCACTACTCTTTTCACAAAAACGTTGTGATTTTGATTCTCGTCACGAATCTTTGTTCATCTTTGGTCCTAAGAGTTGGACGGTTTTATACTTTGACAACTTTTGTCAGACAAAAGTTGTCAAACATACCACCTTTCACAACCTTAAATATACGAGTTGTGAAGTTACAGTTGTAGATTACTGTTTTTCCCGTAGTGTAACCTTGCCTTGTAGCGTACTTGATTCACCGAAGATCATTCTTTCTTAGCATATACACACTTGCACCCCTATGGCCTTATTACCGTTCAGAAGCTTCATAAGAATCCATGTGCCATTCTTGTAAAGAGACTCCATCTCGTCCTTCATTTCTCCTTCCCATTCTTTACACTCGCACCGCGTCTGACCACAAATAGGAAGTAGGGAGTACCATATTCAACAAACCGGTAATTCATAAGCAATGTAATTATTCATCCAACCAGGCTTCTGGTTGATCTTCTCAGTTGGCTGGTTGATATGGTCTCCTTGACCGTAGCTTCGTATCTTCTCTCGACTCTTGTTCCTCTTCCTCAATAGTGTCACTATCATTTGGATCTTCAAGAGTTACCTCTCTTGCAGACCCAATGTCTTCGCAGGTATTCCGAATAGATACAAAACTTAATCGGATTTGGTGGAGTTGCATCAATCTCCACCGGCTGCAAAGGCTCATTAGTATTGGTGCTTGTTCTCTGCAACCGAGATCCCCAAGACTTTACCATAGACATCTCATCAAATGTGACATCTCTACTCATGACTATCTTCTTCTCAATTTGGATTCCAAATTTTGAACCCTTTCACTCCACTTTTCATACCCACAAAGATTCCTTTCATGGCACGGCTATCAAGCTTGTTTTCACTAACATGATACCACGTAAAGACAACCAAAGATATGAATTGAGTCATAATCATAAGTTAGTTTACCAAAACACTTCTCCATAGGAGTTTTACCTTCTAATGCAAGCTGATGGCAACCTTTAATGAGGAAGCACGCATATGTAACTTCCTCAAATTTCAAAACGCTTTACCTAATCCAAAGATTAGATAACATACATCGTACCTTCTCCAACAAAGTACGATTCATTCGTTCAGCTACCCCATTACGTTCGGTGTCTTCTTAACTCGTGAAGTGCCTCTTTATCCCCTCATCCCGACATACTTGCAAGAACGGATCACTCTTGTACTCTCCACCATTTTCCGAACGTAGTACTTTGATCTTTCCGCCGTTTGAGTCTCGGTTGCCTTTTTCCACCTCACAAAGATTTATAGGACTTCATCCTTATGCCTCATGGTGTACACCCATACGCGCCTAGAATAATCATCAATGAACGACACAAACCAATGTTTCCCTCGCCAATGATGCATTCTTGGAAGGACCCCAAACATCTGAGTGAACATAGTCAAGAACTCCACTAGTATTGTGGATAGATGTTACAAAGCTTGTTCTTGTTTTATTGCCCTTAACACAATGTTCACAAAATGCTAACTTGCAGGCAATAACACCTTTCAACAAGTCTTGTTGAATCAACCTATGCAACGACTTCTCACCGGATGTGCAAGTCTCATGTGACATAGCTTTGTTTTCTCGGTAGCCGCACTCTCGATGTGTTCCAGACATGACACATCTATTATTGTTGTACTCCCAATTAAGTAGTACAAGTTATGATGACGCGTGACCTTCATGATTACCATAGATCCAGATATTACCTTTATAACACCATTTTCGGGGCGACTATCTTATAGCCCTTAGCTTCTAAAGTTCGGAGTGAAATCGGATTCTTCTTTATGGCAGGTATAAATCTTACCCGTCACTCTCTAACCATACCATCATGCATCTTGATATGAACACTACCAATCCCAATCACCCCGTAGGTATGATTGTTTCCCATACGTACTTCTCCATCAAGCTCTTCAAAACTTGAGAACCCGATCCACGATATGGACAAGATATGATATGTTGCTCCAAGTATCTAATAACCATGTACCATCTGTGAATAGCATAAGCTGATGGTGTCACACAATGAGAAATCGAAGCATCATCCGATTCTTCATTACCTTTTGCAATGTTCACCTCGGTTTTGTTGTTATCTCCTTCTCTTTCCTTACGCTTAGGACAATCCTTAGCCCAATAACCGAAGTCATGACACCAAGCACACTCATCTTTCTGCAGTCGCGTTCTACTCTTAGAACGTCCTCTACTTTTCCCATAACCACCATTCTTCCTTCTCTTGTCTATTGAACGACCTCTTGCAAGAAGCAAGTCATTGTTATCTTCACTTGCAAGGTCTTCATGATCCATCTTCCTGAACTCCTCACTACGCAATGTCTTGTAGTGACCTGCAAATATGTCATCTTGTCCTTGCCGTGCATTAATGCTTTTATCACGGGTTCATACTTTTCAGGAAGAGAGTTTATCAGACACAAAGCTTGTTCCTCGTCGTTGATCTTCTCATCGTAGTTAACCAACTCAAAGAAGAAGTTTATTATATGAATCTAGGTGCTTGGTTAAGGTTGCACCTCTCTTCATGTTATAGCGATACAAATTCCTTTTAATATGTATCCTATTGGCCACGTTCTTCACAAGGTATTCCTTCTAAAGCTTTTCCCAGAGATCCTTAGCTGAAGTTTCTTGCTGATAATTAACTCTTACTACAGTTGCTAAACACCCTTGTATCGAAGCAAGACATAATTTATTCATCTTGTTCCACTGCTTTTCAGACATCTCCACTGGCTGACCTTCTAGAGCTTCTTCTAGGTCAAGATGGACAAGAGCATCCATTACGTCCATTCTCCATAAACCAAAGTTATTGGTTCCTGTAAACTTTTCTACCTTGAGTTGTGATCTATGTGAATGAAGTATTTCTTCTTTTGTTTCTTTATCTTTATTTGTGGGATCCGAATGTTCTCCTAAAGGATTTTTCGGATCTTCATCCCCGTCAACAATTGTTCACAAATAACCAAATATAGATAAAAAAACAGAAACTTTACTTCAACTGCAATTCGAGTACCCGTATCCAAGAGCGTCTCCTTTCCTTGATACCAATTGTTGCGCCAAAGCCTGCGGAAGCGTTAGGTTTGCACTAGTACGAGGTATCTCAATATCGCCAAGAACACACACACACAAGAAGAACAAGTATTTAATGAGTTTGAATCTTCGGGAAGGAATAAGCAATTTTATAGGGGGATTTTGTGTTTCCCCCTCAAAAAAGATACCTATTTTGCATTACCCCCTTTTTAAATTTCTAATTGGTAAAACCCCCTTTAACCTGGATGTGCCGTGGATCGCACTTTTGATTAATATAGTACGTGCAAGAGACGCGTGTGTGTAAGAATAAAGTTGAAAAAATAGAAAAAAATAAAATACTTGCCCGAAGTTAAAAGCCGGACACGCGTTGTTAGATTACAGATTTCATCTCACGGTCACCAACAATTGGTAGTGATGGACTGGGAGAAACCCATTTGAACCTAGTTTATTCTCTCTCACTCAAAACTTATTTCTTTCTCAATTCCGCCATTAAACCTAAAATCCATGGCCGCCTTTTGGGAATGTCGCTGGGGGAGTTTGTGAGACGATTGAGATTGGTGCAAGTGATAAACATTGAGATCAATAAGATGTGAATGAAACCCATTTTGAGTTAGGGATGGATCCGTTTGTATTGTAAAGAACCAGAGAGATGTGTTTTATGAAGATGGGAAAGACTCTTAGGGAGAATGGATTATGCAATACAGGTTCCTAGAAGTATCAGGAAAGATAAGTTTGTGTGAAATTCCAATTTGTAGGGAAGTTGGAGCTATAAAAGAGAAGAAATATACCTTCCTTTCGACCACCAAAAAATTGCAATACAGTTGTTGCAACAAAATTGTTAGGAGATGAAGATGGGTTTTCTAGTGAAGATGGGTTTATTTGATTGATGAGTTTCCTATACCAGGTAAGATCGAGATGTCAACTTAAATTATTTGATCAATTGAATGAAGAAAATTCGTCCTGATGTGTTAACTCTTAATATAATTGCCAATGAAAAGTTGGGTATTTATGAATGAAGAAGATATTTTGGGTCATTTTCACCAAGTCTCGCTTCGTGAAAATCACAGATACAGAGAGATTTGGTTGAAGATGCAGATGGAGACGAAGAAGAAGAAGACTAATTTTGGACAAGGGGTAATGCAAGATGTGACACACCACACATACTGCACGTGCTATCTTAACTGTGCAGTCACGGCACATCCAGGTTAAAGGGGGTTTTACCAATTAGAAATTTAAAAAGGGGTAATGCAAAATAGGTATCTTTTTTGGGGGGGAAACACAAAATCCCCAATTTTATATATCATCGTACGTATAGATTGGAATATACAAAGCCTAAGCAGAGAAGAAGAGAACTCTTACTAGTTATGGTGTGTTTTCTCTAGTTCTCTCTATGGCTATTTATACACATCAATAGGACTGGAAATATTCCTTAACAAGGATTACTTTCCTACAAGTATAGGGTTTCCTAACTTAGCTCTAAGAGACAAACCTCTTAAGCTGCTATACTTAGGACACAAGTACTTGGTTTCCTTAACCAACTAGATTTCCTAATCTGGACCTTGACCGACCTACCAACAGGATCACATCATAAATGTCCCATGTTTAATCATGGTGGATAAACATCACCTAATTTTATTTATTATTTTTGATTGAAAAGGAGAAATTTGAAAAGATTGAATATACATATCACCTAATTTGTATCAGAAGATTCTTAGTTTGGCAAAAAAAAAGTAGCAAATTTGATGGTAGTTTTCAGCAATTCCTCCTTTGAATATTGTGGATACAAAATGTCGCACAACCTACGTGGAGTGTGCCTAGAATATTTAGCAGCGCGATAAAGAAATGTCAAGGTCGAAGATACAAGGTTACTATGTCACTGCTGATGCATGTGATGACATCATGAGAGTCACATGAAATGTGTGAAGGCAAGTGGGATGACTTTCTAATAATTAACGCGATAGGATTGCACAAGGATTACCGAAATACAAGACTTTATTAGCTATAAACCAATGTATGTATTAGCCGTCATCCACACTTTAAATCCATATATATAAGGAGAGACCACCGTAGATAGGGATCTTTATCCTACATCTAATATCTTAGAGAGAGAAAGTAGTTTGTGCTCCAAGTTAGGGTTTGCGTTTATTCATACTTGTAATAATTTATTATCATAATCAGATTCCGAGCTTATTTCTATCGGGACTTAGATCTAACTTTTATCACTACTTGGGTGTGGCAATAAGATTTCCCGTAGCTACAAATATTCTGCGACTCCCACTTTGTCCACATAGGGAAACTCTAGAGAATTTTTATGGCACTCTTTTGGATGCATGATTTCATCCAGACTGTGAATATTATTGGCCAGAGTTACACGAACGAAGTAGCTAAATCAAATGACAACAATGCTTAAAGCAAGGTAAAGCATGATCTGGATTCATTGACACAATCTGCTGCATGATAATTATCATGTTACGGTAGATTTTTGGCCTACTGATCCAAGTGTAATTGATTAATCTTCGGATATATTAATTATAAAGTTATCTTATTATTTTGCATGCAACAGTCACGGAGACATTCCAGTTGTTCTCTGCAGTACCCCAGGTAGCTAGCAACACTCTATGGCAGCCAGATTTGATGTTTAGTGTACTAACATGTGAAAAAAGAATAAATTTTCCTAGTACATTTGTAGGACCCTAAAGGAGTATTAGAAGATGATGTTTTACCCGATGGAACAAAAGTTAGAGCAGGAGGATTAGAATTTGTATTATCATTTTAAGTGTAATGTTAAAAGTAAAATTCTATGTAAAAGAAAGCACCATGCATGCAACTGGTATATATGCCTGAAATATTCAATGGAGTAATGGACGACTAATCATGCTCGACTGGGAAGATGATGGATTAATTCCCCGTTTGGGTAAGTTAAAGTCGTGATTTGTTTTGTCTCTATCTGGCTAATTTGTCAGTGTTGCATTGGTAAGTAATTTCAACTTGTTCACGCACACATACACATCGTCTGTTTATTTTTTTAGTTGTTAGAGCTAATTTGAAGTGGGAAAATGCTCCCTGGTTAATGTATTTCATTAAGAAAGAAATATAACAGATACAGACAAGAGAAATTACATGGCAAAGGGGGTACATCAACCCAATAAACAAAACTAAACAGAAAAAGAAGCGAAAATGGGATTCGGTCACCTAATAATAAGAACAAAGAAAAAGAAGAAAAAAAACTCACTAATCTGACTTCTCAAAAGCAAAATGAAGGAGAATGATAGAAATTTGTGCCCCACAATGCTATCATGCACCATGTTGGCCGTTAATCCGAGCATTTTAGTATTAGACTCTGCCCAGACGAAAGCTTGAATCTTGATATCTCTAATGATACTTGCCATGATTTCTTTTTGTTGTTGAAGATCCGTTAGCAGGCCAGCTTATTCACTGTAAGACCAGTCAAGCTCCTCAGGTGTAGACCGAGACCAATTTGGTTCAATCCAAGAAGAGTTTCCCCAACACTTGGTGTCATAGAAATCCTTAGCAGAATGTGTGCTCCCAACAGAATGATAGCTACCTGTATCAAGTGAGTAGTATAAAATCCTTTCATCGTGCAGTCTAGGGAAATATATTTTGTTCTCCATACGACTATTTGGAGCAACCGTTGATATACACGAGGTATAGCTGATGAATAACGTATAATTCCGCAAACTTTTAACTTTAACCCAGTCCATACTGGAGAAATCCAATGCAAATATTCCTATGTGCATACCATGAATTTGAAAACGCACTAATAATATCTCTCCCTCACACTCCACCAGGAAACTGATACGTTTATTCTTTTTCGTGAAGCGACGGGTACTCTTGAAAACATGCCAACTCTCATCTGCTAAATTAAAAACTCCTAGAGTACCGTTATAATCCACGCAGTAGAAAGCCCCATTGTAGAAAACTGGCACGTTAAAGCATGGCACATACTTCCTTGGATTATAATCTAGGATGGGACTAGTGCTCCATATGGCAGTACCCCTTCTAATGAACACAAGCTCAATTGCTTGTGTAATACCAAGTACTACGCAATCTGAAGCAGTCGGTAAAGAACTGAAACAAATGCTAGAAAAATTATAAGGCTCTGGGACGTCTGGTAACCTGATTGTCTCTTTCGTGAAAGGATTGTAGAAAAAATAGGTAAGCGTGCCTTTTGACATCAACAACCACCCACCTTTCTGGAAACAGATTGTCGAACCAGCGAGAATCCCCGTGAGGTTCATTAGGTAGTTCTCGTTATTGTGCATCGGGTCGACAAAATTTAAAACGGTATCGTTCTTTGTAAGGTAAACCAACCATGGGGATAGATGTGTGCTTGTTATGATCCTTGAAGTCTTGTTGACAACGGGTAGTAATTCCCTTTTTGCTCTAGAGACTGCTCGAAAATGCACGTAATCTACTGGATGCGTATGGCTTGCTATTAACCGAACCATGTCTTGGTTAAGAATATCCATTGCACTTGCTGCGTATAATTCTTGTGATTCATTATGCATTCCCAGCCCATTTCCCTGCCCAGCATTATGTAACACGTCTTCCATTCTTCTTCCTCCATCGCTATCATTCCTATATATTAAAACAGATTAATTAAGCTCTAAAATATCTTTCAAATGATTATATAAAGATTTGTATAAAAACTTATATTTGATTTTAATACAAATTAACAAAAACATCGAATTCCCAATACATATTTCCCCAAAAATGTAAATTCTGTGCAGTTCATGTGTATATGCGAGTGTATGTAAACAGAACGTCAATAAGATCAATAGGCATAGGAACCAATATTATACCTGATGGACGACGTAGGCATCATTATCCAACCCAATGTAAACCCCCACGAGGTTGTTGGCAACTTCAAACCAGGCAAAAAAGGCAAAATTGTGGTAGTAGAGTTGTCTTCTATTTCAAATTTATACAAGCTTTGATCATTGGCTTCTAGGTAATAAAGACAACCCTTAGTAAGACCCAACTCTGCGGCCGAGCAACAGAAACTAGTTTTTGAGCCAACAAATAGCACCTTATCATCAAAACTATCCACTTTCTTCCAAGACATTTCACTGAAATCCAGCCTCGAGACAAGTATTGAATTAATAACGTTATCACGAGCTAGTTTACTTCTACCCATATTTATACGGAAGATTTCTCCATGAGCCTCCAAAAAATGTGATGTAGTTACAGTAGCTCCAACGCGTGAAAAACCAAGACCACCATCTACGATTAATGGCCTCAGTTCGAGAATAACGTTATCCTGCTCATCATCATGCACTTGTTGTTTTATAATCTCTAGTTGCACCTCTCCACGGCAGATGAGGTATATTTTATGTCCTACGCAAATGAGGGATTGCATATACCTTTCTTCCACAATATCTTGTGGAATAACATCGGTTCTCCACTGTGAATCTCCAGGTCGACAAAAACAACAAAACTATGACGTGCGCCCTTGACGAGGACGTAAACCATTGGATCATCATCATCGGAATGTGCACCGGTAATCGAAGGTGGAGAAGACAGAATACAATCTTCGACAGAATAATATTCACCATCTTCGTCACGTCTGTCGTCAAGTATCTGATCTATATTAGGTAATCTAATGGTGTCTGATGATGCAAGATTCAGGAGAAAACAATCTCCAGAGTTCCAGTTTTGTGTAGGCCCATCACTTATAACTTTACCATCACATATTATAATTAACCAAGCTTGATAAGAAGGTTTTGAAAAAAAGACTTATCACTCAATTCAGGTATAAATTTTCTACAAGTTTTGTTTTGTGGTTCACAAATATTGTAAAATGACTGGTATTGTTTATTACCTTCAGCTTCATTAGGAATCACAAGCCATGGTGCTGCTTTTGGTAGTGCTTCTGTTGCTGCTCTAATTTCCTCCATAGAAACTATAGAAACTAAGTAAGAAACTATTAGATAGTAGAATAGAGAAGGAGTCTTAGTTTGAATTCACCAGAGGATACTATTGGAGAAATTCGGGTCATATTGATATATATTTGAACTGAACATTCTAGTTATGGTAATAGTATTATTGCTCACTATTATTTCGTAATATTTATATATCCATGTTCAATGTATTTTTCAGAGATAATACTCCATGATCAATGTTTAAAAGATATCATTGTGTTTTTAAAAATTGAGAAAATGGGTCATTTGTCCAAAAAAATTTAAAACACGGTTCAAACGGACGAGTAAAAAAAGTACGGGTGAAATAGCCAAAAAAAATAGTAAGGATGAAACTGGATTCATCCTGGCTTATACTTAAAAAATAACAAGGATGAAACTGGATGCATCCTGTGTAAAATAAAAAATAAGAAAAAAATATTTGAAAATGGACAGGATGAAACTGGTTACATCCTGCCTATTTTTAAATTTTTGTCCATTTAAACATGATATTTTTAATTTTGGCTATTTAAATGAAAGATCAAAACCTAAGTGTCTTTTTCACCCAGAATTGTTGATTTTGGTCTTTTTGACCAATTTTGTGTTAAAAATTTAGGATTAATGATAATTAAAACCTTCCTATAACTATCAAATATGTTTGTTTACCTACAATGAAATTAATTTCTCTTCCTTTTGTGTTCTTTCCATAAAACACTTGTCTACCTACAATGAGTATTAATGATAAATTAAAACCGGTCTTTAATTACACATATAATGAAAAATAATGGTATTTGAATTATCTTCCTTAGTGTTTTTTCGATATGATCACATATCTTCATTAGTTGTTTCTATAAACTATAGATATAATCAAACCCAAAAAATATTCACTTTCTCTTATTATGAACCAAAGAACATCAAAGAAGAACTCAGAAGAAAGGTAAGAGATGAGATCTAACATAGTATTTTTATGCTTTCTCTTTCAGTTTAACTGATTACCCAAGTAGATCTACTAGTAAATCTATATTTTTATGCTTTCAACCATGAAATTTTGTTGGTGTTTTAGGAGAGTATTGAATGAGATGCACTAGTTAGTGCACCATTGTGTTTCCCATGAAGTAGATCTGGTAGTATATATGTTTGTTATGATGCTCTCAACCATATTTTTATTGGTGTTAATTTTAGGATA
Organism: Papaver armeniacum; assembly: GCA_023531295.1. Lineage (NCBI taxonomy): Eukaryota > Viridiplantae > Streptophyta > Magnoliopsida > Ranunculales > Papaveraceae > Papaver > Papaver armeniacum. The sequence continues at coordinate 68,027 of JAJJWW010006725.1, forward strand.
TTGTATCAACAAGATGAACTTACTGAAGCGGGAAATAAAACTTTTAAAAGAAGAGATGACGAAGAAAGATGGAGAAATTACAAAATTGAGGAAAATTGATAACAAGTACAAATCCATTTTGAAATGCATCAATATGACAAAGGTGAACTTGCAAGGAAAGAAAGAAAAAGGAGGAAAAGTTCTGGAGAATCAATACAAGGAACTCCTAGAGGATATCTTAGAATTCATTGATGATCTTGTTGAGGAGAAACCTGCAAAAAAGAGAAAACAACAGGAAGATGTTATGCAAAAAGAAAAAAGCGTTCCAAAAAAGATTGAAAGCAAACCTGTTCAACAAGATCTTGTTTATGCACCTAATGCAAAATTAAAGAGTCTAAAAGATACTGACCTACATGAGAAGATGAATCCTAGAGATAAGCGCAAGGTGGAGAAATTTTTCGACTTTGCTTCTATAAGGTAATTTTACAAAAACCTTAAATTCTTTTACATCCTGATTAAAAATGTCAAGTGAACAAGCATGTGCCCAAGCTAATGTACATTACAAATGAGGTGCACATCGTTTGTAGTATCATGCACAAAATAGTGCACCTGTTCTTAGTAATGTGCACAGCGAAGTGCACAGCATCAGAAAGAAAGAAAAAAAAAAAAAAAAAAGCAAAATGCAAGTTGCAAGTTGCTGATAATATATTGGTAAGCAACATTTGAACAATCTAAGTACGGTGAATATTGGAATATTTGCTCAACTAAGTTAATGTTATTTTTCTTCAAATTAACAGGACAGTAGCTTTTGATGTGGACGAAAATGTTATTGAAAAGGGAAGTCAGAAAGTCATGGTTGTCGGTGAAATACTTGAGCAACTGCTCCACAAAGAATCTGTAGAAAGTGAGGCACTCCACTTCTACATACACCGGCGAAAATTAGGTGCTTTGAAAGATCGTGTGAAGTTCGGTGGTCACAAGTACCTAAATTGTGCTTACATGGATCCTTCTGCATGGGTAACTCACTCTTAAACATATAATATTAGTTAACTTTGAGATACACTATCCTAATCAAAAATATACTCCCTCCGTTTCATTTTAGATGATGTTTTAGGGTTATTTTTTTTCTTCCACAATACTTGAAGGTTTTCATATTTTTCCACACAATTTCCAATAACACCCTAAAATTTTGTCTTGAAATTATAAGTTTATTTTTAAATGCACTAATAATAATTAATGTTTGAAGACTTTTCTCAAGGGTATAAATGGAAATTTTTCATATCTCTCTCCATTTCTTAATCTGCATGAAAATTCCAAAAACATCATCTAAAGTGGAACGGAGGGAGTAACATACTTTCAGAGATGATAAAATAAAATTTTGTTTGCAGTTGTATGTGCACAAGAAATGGCATGACAAGAATCGTTTAGTGGATAAATTCATCGTAGATATGGCTGATAATTTGGATCGTTTACTGATCCCTATGAACAACATTGGCGAAAAATTTGATAGGGGAAAACACTGGACTCTGTTGGTGTTTGATTTCGGATCTGAAGAATGGCAATACTACAACTCCCTGACTGCAAATGCAGATAAGTGCCTCGAGGATGCAAAAAACATGGCACTGGAAGTGACAAAAGTATTAAACATCAAAAACCAGCTGCTGAAGAAAAAGCAAATAGTTAACAAAAAAGTCAAGTCCATTAAATGTCCTCAACAAGGAAGCCACCCAGATTGTCTCCTATATACTTGCTACTTCATGAAACGATGTTCAAAGACAAACAAAGAAATTGAATGGAATGATGAAAAGCTAAGAGGTATCTGCCATGATATGAGATACAAAATGGTGGCAAAAATGCTTAGACCTGCTGCTCATGCAAAAGTGTGGATCTAGCTACCGATGAAGATTATGAAAAGTGGTGTAAAGATCACAAAATCCGCCCACAACATTAACCATGAAGATCAGCTACTTTCACAGCTTTTTTTTTTTTATCGTTTTTACAGCTTATTATCTGTAGCTTTGTTTGAATTCATTAGCTAATCATCATTTGGATTGTATGTATTTTATAATTTATCAGCAAATACCTGTTTGATTGTTGAGTTCGATGGATTTGAATATTTTATGAGTTCATTACAAAAAATAATTTTCTCATTTTTTGGATACGGTACAGCTAAACCTAATTCTCCTGAGCAGACCCAGCCAACAAGACAAGTCCAACCGTCAATCGGATGACATCTCCAGATACAAAGGTTACGTTGAGAAATATCACTCTCCCTAATTAAAATCGATCCCCTATCTTTTGTCCGCGCGACAAAAGAGATTCACTACTGTACGGTACAGTAGAACCGAAAACGAAAAATAACCAAATACAGCAACTGCTCCTTTAAGTGTTGACATAAAAATGAGCTTAGAACTTCTCCAAAAGGTCATTGTGTGATTTCTATGTGGCAACAAAAACATGAAATTCTCTTCCTATTTTTTCCTAAAATTAGGGAGGAAAAAAAATCCATCTTCAACGATGTTGTGTTTGACACCTTCTTTTGATCGGTATTAATTTTATTTTCAATAACTTAAAAATTTAATTTAGATTGGATAAAAGCTAAAAATGATTACTTAATATATTAATGTCAATTAAATTAAGTAAAAGCTTACTAGGATGAGTTGAGATCTTCAACATGAATATCTACGGGACATTAACCTTGAGGATTGTTATAATATTGGTTTTAGGGTTCTGTATCTCACACAACTGTGTGTATACTTATGTTGTTGATTCATACTTATAGTAGATACATAGTACAAGATGTTACAAAGATAAGGATGCGTGAACAAAGTCAGCAAAAGAATAAGAAGACTATAAACAGAACTGCTAATTAACTATCTACAAGGGAGGAAGACCAAAACTTGTAACAACAACTCATTAAGTTATTTGTTAACCAGATAATTAAACCTAACACCCCCCACCCCTCAAGTTGGAGCGGTAGAGCCTGAACGAATGCCAATTTTAGACGACCAAAAAGTGGAGCTCCCAAAGGCTTTGCGAAAACATCATCGAGTTGATCAGAGAACGTGTCATGTACCTACATTACAGAGGAGGAGTGCCCCTATCGTGTAAAGTATCGGTAATTATTACTATTAGTCATAGTAGCATGTGATAGGGTGTCTTTATCAGTTGTAATTGATGGTTTATATGTAACCATCTGGGAGCGTAATGGTCGTAGATTGATAGATAAGCTTAGCTATATAAGGCGGCTTCTGCATCTGAAGAAGGTAATCAATGAATGAATGAATCTCTAACCCCCTTTGGCTGTGTTCACCTGAACCAGATTTCCTTCATCTTCTTCTTCCCAAATTCGTCTTTCTTCATCTTTATTTCGTCTAATCTTCCCTATCTAACTCTGATACCTCTATTATCCTCCGGATCTTGAATGCAATTGTACTAAGAACGGTTCATTTGGCATCAAAGCCGTTCTATCCTTCAAACAAATGGGTTCCAATAACACTACAAAAACAGGTCCCATTAGTGAGGGTCCATAAACCGTCAGAAATAGAAAAAACCGTCACAAAAAGTACAAAACCGTCACAAATAAACATTTGTGACGGCCGACCGAGTGTCATGACTAGTAGCGTCACAAATGTTATTTGTGACGGTTTTTCTCTTTTTGTGACGGTTGGTCATCCCTCACTAATAAATTCTCTATTTGTGACGGTTATGTATCCCTCACCAATTATACGACCACCGCCCGGCTAAATTTTTTCCCAGAATAACGGCTGCCAAGTCCGGTTTCGCATTTGTGACGGTTTACAAACCATCGATAATATTTTCCTACTGTCGTCCGTTAACGTTAAATGGTCTTGGAGTTGGATTTTAGAGCCAGAATTCTCAGAACATAAATCTTAGATAGAAGCTTGCATTCATATATAACAAAGTTTTAGAAAGTTCTCCATTGAACTTATATTCATATACAATAAAGTTTTACAGATCTTTGAAACTTACATATATATATATGCAAGTATATTTTACTGTTCTAAAAACATCAGAATTTAGTACGCCTGTGTAAATTTTGGGACAAACTAGGAACACAACTGATGGCATGAAAACAAAAAAAGGCATCATCTCATTCCCTTATATTAAAAAAAAAAAAACGAGCACCTATATATTAGTCACCCATCCATATACACCAACATCTTCAGAAGATTTCAGTTTCTATTTCATATGAAAACTGCTCTAAAAGACCTTCCTGAAGCTGCACCTAAAACAGAAGAAAACATAAAGCCTAAGGATTAAAATCGAGTTATTCTTGGCACATATAAACAGCAAGGGATATGAAGGTCCTTCAAAACATAAACCCAAAGGTTTCACTACTAAAGTCGAAAACTAGCAGAACATGTATACCTTAAAATTTAAAATAGCAAATTTGGGGTAACTTCAGTGGCTCACCTCGGAGGGGATGGCAACTATGCACTTTCACTTCAAAGCATTGGTGAAATTCTGTCAAATACGGGAATTAATAGACAGGAATTAAGAAAATTTTGATAAACAACCAAATAGACATGCAATGGAAACTACATATGAAAATTTTGATGTAATGGAAGCACTCTTGGCTCCATCTGTTCTTCATGTGTTCAAGTAAAAATAACATCTAATGGAGGATGAAAAGATTGCATAAACAGACTTTAATATGGCATTCACTTTATTAAAAGCAAAAAAAGAAAAATCAATCAAAGGTCTACACCTTACCGGCTGTTCACTTAGTTGAGCTAGGTGCTAATTTAGATTTCAAATCCTTGTCACTGTTATCACTGTCTAGCTGATAAACACAAATGTCAAGGTCTGCATCTTACCTACTGTTCACTTCGTTGAGCTAGGTACTCTATAATTGGCAGACTCGTTGATGTTTAGTATAAAGGATGCGATATTTGCGCCCTGCCCGACAATCTGCGAATCACCAAGATACATGAAACCTTTTCTCTTACAATTTGAATGATCATTATTAAAACATTATTTTCTCGGTGATTAAAACTGCCAAGATACATGTAGAAAAGTATATAAATGATAAATTACTACCTCACCGATTATTGGCTTCACAAAGTCATCGGTCAGGACATCAAAATGGTTGGATTAAACCAGACCCAAATAATTGATTTTGAGTTTGGGGAATATTGTAGGGACTGGATTGCTTTCGAAAGATCCAAAATATACTTCACTCATATGCCTCCAACTCCTGGTGCACTCCTACAATTCATAGACAAAATTTTTTGTGATTAGCATAAGAGTAGACAAAATAGTCTTTCCATAATTATGGGTTCACAGAACTCCAAATCACAAAAAATATTAATGCGTAAGCTCTAAGATGGTCCGTGAAGAAAAATTTATGCCTTATTTGATTATATAAGGTGTTCCACCATCCGCGGTACTATTCCTTGATAGTACAAACCACAACTTATACCACATCCACTCATGCATACTACCGCAAACCTAGGCCTCCATCATTCCAATTTACCCACACTATATAAACTACAAAAAGTAACCACCATCACTATCTTCCACACCTTCACCGAGACAAGCCCCTCAAATTGCAAACTTTTGAGCATGAGTTAGATTAGAGCGTCTCGTAGGCCGGGTGGTTAAACCATTTCTCAATCTAATATCGAATCATGGAAAACAAACACGAAAGTCAGTAATGGAATTTATTCAAAAAGCATAAGACTCTTGTATGAAACTACTTTAGTAAACGAAGAAGTAACAAGCGAGGAAAATCACACGTTATATATCAATTATGGCATGATTCCTTTGTTTTCTATGCAACGAGGGCACATCCATTTCTTTTTTTCTCTCACTTCTTCGATTTCGGCAACATACAGTTTGACAAAGCTACATCAATTAGTAAACTGACTTAGTAAAATGAACAAAAACCTTATGCTCACAACAACACATACAGAACGAATGATAAAGAAGAAGCGTATATATGTTGTTTTCCAAATAACAAAATTTAACCCATCAAACACCATGGAATTTAACTTCATAACCTCTACTTGTAGCCTACAAATGAGAGGAGATTAGTATCCAAAAGGAGTAGATCTATTACCTAGAGCTACTGCCCTTAAGTTGATGAACATGGGCATCAATCTTTTTGAAATATGCACATTGTTGACTCCTGAAACCAAATAAGCCCCTAATCAAAATTAAAAGAAGACAAAACCAAACCCAGAAAGAAGAAATCAGAGATACTTACAGAGCTGTAGCTAATTCATTGAGAAGTTTCTCAAAATCCTCAAAGAAATGAGAAACAACTTCAAACACAATATCTGGTTTACTCACATCTTGTAGCTGTTGTAGCTGAGTAAATTGATCATCCAGAAATCCCTAAAACAACAACACCAACCCCATAATTAAAACCCTAAACACAAAATCAAATAAACAAAAACAAAAAAATATACAAGCCTTTATTTAAAAACTAACTTCATGAAATATAGTATCACTTAATCATTAGTCTTCTTTGCATATGACCCACATCAATCTTTTCTCGTCACTCATCGCATCTATTTCTCTGTAGAACTAAAATACTAAGATTTGGTTATTGTAGAACAAAATCTAAACCCTAAAAAGAATACCGAATCTAACAAACAAAGTTGAGCAAAGTGAATCGATTTATCGATTATGAACAAACCCTAAAATCCTAATACCCGAATCAAAATCCTAACACGGATGATGAACAAACCCGAAATCCTAAATCGCCTTATAAAGAAAATTAAATCGAAATCGAAATCGACTTATCGGAGATGAGACGAGAGAAGGTAACAGAGAGAAGAGAAGAGGCGAGAGCAAACCTAGCATTTCTTCAATTTGTGGAAAAAAATTGAAAACGAAAAGAGAAGAAAGCTGAATACAAACCAGGAGATTTTTAGAAGATAAGGGATAAGGCTCAGAAAAATAGAATAAAAGGAGATTTTTCTTTTGTCTTTTTTTATTTTATATTTTAGTAAAAATTTAACAATTTTTGTGACCTAGAAACCATGGCCATTACTCTTGCCTGGATTTATTTTTACATTGTCTAAAACACGAAACCGACGAAAAAATCTACTCCTTTGACAAAACCTATTATTTCCTACGGTTGGTCAAAAACCCTCACAAAAGTCACTATTTGTGACGCCCCTACAAAAAAACCCTCACTAATAGGACCTGTTTTTGTAGTGAATAACTTTACAATCTAAGAGTTATCAGATTTTCACATACAAAATCAACAGAAATTCATCGATCTAGACACTAAAGTAACGAGGGTAAGTCAACAATTAGATGAACAATTGATTTCTATGAAGACCCACCAAGATCAGACGAGCGACAAATAAAACTACCGAATACTCAACACGATCGGACGAGATGACATTGAGAATACTAACCATTCGGATAGATGAACTAATTCAAGCTTCTCGTGCTTCACATTCCAACCATGGAGAGGCAGGATAATGAATTTTGGGTACACCACTAGGAGGTAATAATCAATTTGGTCATATTTTTTCAGGTGAAACATCACATGCTAGACAACAGCGTACTCCGAAACTCGATTTTCCTAGACTCGACGGAGAAAATCCACGAGGATGGGTACAAAAAAGTGAGGGTACTTCCATATTCACAACACAGAAGAGAACCAGAAGGTTAGTGTTGCTTCCATATACTTAAAGGTAAGGCTGATAAATGGTTCTTTAATTTTCAATTTGGGAAACCTTTTTTGTCTTGAAGAGAATTGGCTGATGGTGTTTGTGCTAGATTTGAAATTCCTGTGGATGACAATTTTATAGGGAGTTTTAATAAATTATGTCAAGTAACTACTGTGAAAGAGTACTTTGAACAATTTGAATCTCTCGAAGCTCTTATGCTAAGTAGTAACCCCCATTTAAATGAGCAATACTTTGTAATGAGTTTCATTAGTGGGTTGAAGGCTGAAATAAAGAACTTTGTGTTGATGTTTCACCCACCTACACTATTAAAAGCTTTTTCATTAGCCAGAATGCAAGAGAAAAAATGTGTTCAACAGTCTAAGCCCTCAAAGATATTCCAAAGATCATTTACCAACTCATTTTCCAACACAAACTTCATCATCTCCATTTCCCTCCTAAGCCTATTCAGACTACTACCACCGTTTATAGCCCTTTTACACCCAAATCAGGCAACTCCACACCAAAATCCAGTCCACCACTTCCACCTATTAAGAGATTAACACAGGAACAAATGAGAATTAGGAGGGAAAAGGGACTATGTTATAACTATAATAAGTTTACACTCCAGGCCACATCTGTAAGAGACAACCATTGTTTATTGTATAGGTAGAGCAACCAGAATCTTCTGAGGAAGCAGAACAAGAAGTCTTTGAAGAAACTACTGAATCTCCAATGGAATCTGACATGGAGATATCCTTACATGCTCTAACTGGTGTTGTTGTTGGTGACACTATAAGGATCCCTGGAACCATTAAGAGGCATAAGGTGTCAATACTTATAGATAATGGAAGCACTCATAGCTTCATTTATTGTGATTTGGTAAAGAGGTTAAGGTGCTCTATCAAACCCACAGGGCAAATACTAGTGACGGTTGCTAATGGAGACAAGACTGTAAGCACTGGCATATGTTCTCAACTACAATGGTCCATGCAGAATCATTAGTTCACAGAAGATTTGAGGGTGTTATCCTTAGGGGGTTGTGACATCGTGCTAGGAGCAGACTGGCTGAGAAAATTAGGTAATATAACATTTAACTTCTCTAAGTTGAGTATCTCATTCAAATATCAAGACAAAAAGGTTGTACTCACTGGTGAGCCAGAACATCCAAGTTTGAGAATGATGAGCAGTGAGGCTGTAAAGAGTTACTTCAACAAGAATACTCATGTTATTGTAGGTCAGCTATTCTCCATATCCCCTCAATCTTCATCTACAGCCACCTCTCCAGCCATACTACCACTATTACAAGAATTCCAAGATATATTTGAGGAGCCAAAACAATTACCACCCAATAGGAGTCTGAGCCAAAACAATTACCACCCAATAGGAGCCAAAACAATTACCACCCAATAGGAGAGTAACCTAATTAGGCGAAATATCTTACGACCGCTCAGTTTAAAGTCTTCTTTGGGATTGAGAAGCTCTATTAGTACCGTCGGTGGGAAACTAGATAATTGTAGTTTATTATTAGTTTTCGATTGATTTGATTGACTAACGGTGGTTGAACTTTGATTGCACCTAGTTTGTTTATGCTTGAGAATCTTCTCTTCTGATATAAGATTCACTCAAACTAGATCGAAGTTTTCGGACAGGGGATCTTTAATTTGAGTTTGGTAATGCTTTTATTTTTCGAAAAGCACTTTCAAAAAAATATATATAGTAATTATTTTTCATATTAGCGTTTTGTAAAATATATATAGTAATTATTTTTAACCAAAAGCACTTCCAAAATACCCCCAATTTTTAAAAGTTGGGCGAGAGAAGCTTATAAAAGCTCTAAAAGCATAAGCTTTGGTCCCACCTTATTTTAATGCATGATTTTTCTTTTATATCCCTATTATAGTATATAAATGACCAAAATTGCCCTTAAATATTTGATAATTAATTTCTTATTCTCCATAATATTCTTTAAAGGTTGTTATTTTAAACTATGTCACATTCTTCAAAGATTATTATTTTCACTTTCAAATTTTTGGTTGTATACCATTTTAATTAAAAAGTAAAATAAATAAGAACCAATATAAGTATAAAATAAAAAATAGTATAATTTTAGTAAATATTTGATTTTAGTATAAATTTTTTTTATCCCAAGTTATATCAATAATAAAAAATAGTTACTCAAAATATATATAAATATCTAACATATTTAAATGAACCCACAATTGGGGGATATGAATTACTTCCCCTAACCAATAGTTTCTGCTAAGGGGTGTTTTTGGGGGGCAAAAATACGAAAACTACCCTTTAAAACAATAAAAGCTAAATCAAACATAAAATACCCTACTCCCTTTTAAATTCGAAACATTTCTCACTTCCTTTCAAATTCCATTCTCCTTCTCTCGTCGGCCCCTCACATTGATTTTTTTTTTTACATTCGGTAGGGATGAAGACCACGCACGCGGTAGTGATGAAGACCATGCCAGATCGAGTCTTTGGCATAGTTATTTATGATGAATACCACGGATGCGAGTTAGAAGCATGGTTATTTAGGATGAAGACCATGTCGAAGATTGAGTTCCAGGCATGCTCGATATAAATCTATCCATGCCGGTAGTCAAGTGAAAAAAAAAAAAAATCAATTTTCTGGATACTTTTCATCATGTGCCTAGGCATAGAAATTTAAGCAACATACTATATCTGGAGCAGGTCTGGCATGCTCGAAAATTAGATAACTGTGCCGGAAATGCACTGATTAGAACAAAAAAATAGGTTTTGAAGATCAAAACCAGAAAATTTTGTGAAAAATAGAGGCTACGCCACCCCCCCCCACCACCCCGAACCCCCCCGGGTAGTGGCAAACAATTTATGAAAATTTTCAGAAAATGCCGGCATGGATTTTTGGTTGAATACCATGCCGACACCGAGCTTTTTCAGCTGCAACAATTGTGGATTCAAAGAAAAAAAAATCAAATTTTCAACCTCTTAGCAGCAATTCTCTCTTCACAATCATGCTCCATTTTCACAAAAAAAAATTCCTTCTCAAATATTTTTTTTCCCTCCTACTCTCACCTCACTCACACAAATTCTAATAAAAATACACACTAATTTATCCCCCAAATACTTAAGATTTTTACTAATTATTATTAACCACTAAACCTGATTAGTGAGGGCTAGATTAGGAATTAACAAAATAATTACATAAGGGGTGACCCAGCTTTGCTATTTGGATCCCTATTTTGTCATGTACCTATATCCCCCGATTAGTTTTGATATCCCCCAATTAAGAATAAAACTATATTAAAAGATTATGTCTGTTTTTGTCATTTGTTACAGCTACAATAAGTGAACCCATATTTTACCAAACACAATTTGATCATTTTTTTAATCAGCTTTAAATTTTAGTATCTAGTTTACCAAACACCTAACCGCTTTTTTTACACAGCACAGCACACAAGAAAAGCGCTTTTACAAAAGCCGCATCATTGCCAAACTAATCCTTAGACTGTTTGTAGATCTAAAGACATCTTGTGATAATCCATTGTTAACGGGCTGCTTGCATGCGTGATTGATCACAAGAGATTCAATTTGTTGTCCTGAGGCATTTATTGAAGATCTAAGAAGATTTGAAGACAAAGAAGATATTGAAGATTTCTGATTTGGGGTTCATAATCTTTGGTGTGCGCAATACTTGTTTCGGTATAGAGGATCCAACTATAATCGGTTTATCCTTGTGGTAGATTGGATTGATTAGTTGTGTAGATCGGCATCAATACAATTCTTTGTGATTAAAAGTATTGATTGCAAAATCTTAACAATTACCTTTGGTAGTTGAGAATAAGATAGATCTAAGAACCTGATGAAGGAGTTTATTGAGATAAACAGAAGAGCCTTTGTCGAACTCACATCACTTGGTTGAAGAAAGTTGCTACCAAACAGATTTGTTGTTCGTTTACTATTTGGAATACGAACTAAAGGAATTGTTCCAAGTACGTGACTTATTCATAAGTTGGAGGCGTGGGAATACAGACGGAACTAGGTGAACTATAGGTTTAGTTGCTTGGTCTCAACTATCGAAGTTGGTTTAATTTTGTGTAGCGGCTTAATCTCGAGAGTATTCAGTGCGGACAAGGTCCCGGAGGTTTCTCGCATTTGCGGTTTCCTCGTTAACAAAATCTTGTTGTGTCATTTACTTTTATTTTCCGCATTATAATTGTTTTATTATAACTAAAGTAAATTACACAAACGTTAATTCCTATTTACTTGATAAGCAATATTATTGTGTTTGGTTAAGTCCGAAACTTTTTATCAAGTAAACATACTTCTTTGTTGTATTGTCTCGATCTCGTATCCATAGATGATCACACGAACTGTGAACCGATTAGTTGCATTGTTTCGACTCAGTCCATAGACAATCACTTTCAGAGAAAGGACTTATAGGTAGGAAAAGTTTTAGCTTGAGGTATATTTGGGTACCCTCGCCTTTTCAATTGGTATCAGAGCAGGCAAACACGAAAAAATCTAACAATCTGTGTTTGGTGCGATCCAACCTATAAGAATGAACTCGAGTTCTCATAAATCGACTTCAATTAACGTCGCCAAGATTTGACGGAACAAACTATCTATGGTGGAAATCTGCTATGAGATCTTTTCTTCAATCACGAGACTTTAATACTTGGCTATTAGTCGTTGATGGTTATATTCGGCCAAAGATAGAAAATTCAGAAACTGGGCTTAAACGCTTAGTAGATTTTTCAAACGAAGAAAGCAAAGCGTAACTCAGATGGTTTGAATGCTATAATACATGTTGTAAGTCGTGATCTACAACATCATGTATCAACATGTCAAACTTCGAAAGAAGCTTGGGATAATCTTGGATCGTATTGAAGGAAACACTTCAGAGAAAGAAGCTAGACTTCAAACTCTTACGTCTGATTGGGAAAACCATCGAATGGATGACAACGACACTTTTGAAGAGTTTCATCTTAAACTCTCTGAGATAATTAATGCCTCTTTCTCTCTTGGAAAGACTATCTCTGAAAAAGATATAGTGTGCAAAATGCTCAGATCGTTGCCACCATGATACGATTCTAAGAAGCATGCAATCATAGAAGCAAATGATCTCTCAACTCTCGCACAAAGCATACTCGTTGGAAAGTTAAAGATCTTTGATCATGAATCACAGTCTATTCAAAATAAAGGAATTGCTTTTAAAGGTGCAAAAAATTAAAGCTCCAATGGAGAGGAATAGACGAGATGGATTATTGGATGAGCAGTTACGAGAAAATTACGATGATGAAATTGAACAATCATTATCATTGATTACTAGAAAGTTTTGAGATCTCTTAAAGAAGAGAAATAAGAGATTCATTAAGGATACTCATCGATCTTATCGCCCACATGATCGAGTTCTTATCAAAAAGGATCATGAAGAAGATGATGAATATCATCCATGAGGCTTTAAGTGTAAAGGGTTTGGTCATATTGCTAAAGACTGTCCCAATCTTAAGAAATACACTGGAAGCAAGGCGTTGGCTGTAACTCTAGATGAGACCTCTGATTCATACGATTTTGAAGAAGAAGAAACAACTAATATTGCATTAGTTGTCAATCTTATTTCTTTCTCCTCCATTAGTGATTTACCCATTTTAAAAATGAATATGTCTTCCGATGTTATTAAATCATCTAATGGTAAAGGGAAAAATAAGACAAGATGAAAAAGCTGTCTCAAAAACAGAATTGCTAAAAGTTGCATAGGCAACCCAAGTCAATCTCAAGTACTTCGCTAGTTCGAGGTAACAAGAAGATAATTTCTCATACGATACTAGAACAAGGACACTCTGGTTGTTCGAGATCCCTTAATGAGAAAATCACATACTAATACCACTTGATCGGTATTATAATTCTTTCCTCACCTTGTGTGCCGAATTGAGTGAGGAAGAAGGAAAAAACAAGGCACTTATGTGTAGATTATGGGAATAAAATCTAGTATTTGATATATTCGTATTTATAGGAATATTATATTTTCGGAAGTATAAAAATTATAAAAACATCCTTCTCCTTCTTTGGTCATTCCTTGTCCGAACCATGAGTCTGGATCCAACATCTTCTTATAGCAAGATGCTAGATCAGAAAGATCAACTTAAAGATTAAGTCTGGATTTTCTCTTGATATTAAGGGTAAAATCAAAAAGGGAGATTGGCTTAGCAAGAAGGAAAGAGAGAATACGCTGAGAAAAGACCAGTGTATTGAAGCATTGACACACTTTTGTGTTCAATCAAAGACAGAATTACATGCTCTTGCAGAATCCTTCACAAAGATTTCTCACCTGTAAGAATTTCTGGTCAAGCAACAAGGTTTTCTACTTAAAGAAATTCACAAGCTGAAGACTGAAAGTAGTAATCCACCTTCATTTAGCCGATATGAAGAGAGTTGCAAAAGGAAAATATACATCAATTTTTATTTCTTTCAATGATTGTATTAAGTCTATTATGAATAAAATTAATTTGATTTATAATTTTTCTTGTGATAGTTTTTGATTTACATAGCATGTGCTTGAATGCTTTATGATTATTGCTATGTATGTTTATGGATGTTTGATTTCGGTTTTATTACCTTGATATTCGATCTCATAATGTTGTGAACCCTTATGGTTTGGGTGACTTTTTGATTTAGCGGATTAAGGTCTAGCCCATGTTGGTAGGCTTTATCAAAGGATCATGAGGGGTTGATATATAAATAATATGTGAAAAAGTCACAATATGTTGAATCGGTTTGGTTTAGCATAAAAGCATGTGTGTTTAGGGTTTTCAACTTTTCTTGCAATAGTTAAAACCGGTTTTCAACCTTTCTGGTAAAGGTTGGTTGTTGTTATTATTTTGTTTTGCATAAGGATGACAACATAATGTTATTTCGATATCAATTCTCCCTGGAAGAAGATGCAAACATATTGGAGAAGAGGATGCGAAATTTGAGGTAACAATCTTGTTAGTTAATTGTTTTCCTGTTTAAGAAAAGCCTGATTTTTATTTCATATATTTATTGCTTTTGCTTAACAAAATTTCGGTACAATTGATGTTTTATTCCATGATGTGTGTATGGATGTGTGTGTGATTCAATTGTTTCCGGTTAAGAAAAAACTATTTTTATCTTGCTTTATTGTGTGGTATCAATTGTTTAGGCTTACAAAATTCCGGTGCAATTGCGGTGCTATAATGTCTATGTTGTTTCAATTGCTTCCGATTGAGGCGAATAATTATGCAAGTTGATTTCTTTGGTTTGTATGAATTGTTTATGGCTTAATGAAAGAAAAGGCTTACGGGATGAATTGTTTAGTCTAATTTGATTCCGGACACTAGTACAAATATACACATAGGTGACAGTTGAAAACTGTCAGCGTATATGTTCCGTAACGGTTTACAAGAAATTTGTAAGCGTCACCAAAGCCAGTGTCATGGTAAGTGGTCCTCTTTAGCTGACGCTTCTAAACTGTCACATGACCGTCATATAATATCCATAAAGTGTCCTACGAATATCTAAAACTGTCACCTTAACCAACTTCACCAACACTATTTGGATCAAAACCGTCATGTTCTTAGTTTTGGCTGACACTTCACTTGAAACAATGTCATCTAAATGGGGTTATGTTAACGGTTTTTGCTAAAAACTGCCATGGTTTTGGACTCGTACGCTGACAGATTTTGAGGTAAACTGTTATTGTACAGGATTTAGTTTAGATCGAAGGATTTCGTTCAACGCTTTAAGATCATACAATGAATTGTATGTGTAAAGTAAAAACATAAAATCAATCTTGATTCTCAAAGAATTTACAGAAAGCATCATAAAATTAACTTTCAATTGATTCACAATCATATTTTACAATTCATATATTCGAAACTAATCAAAACCCATCAGGATAATGCCCATGATGTACTAAACAAAACCCATCATGATAATCAGAATTCCCATAGTGCTCTGTATTCACGTGTATCAATTACTTCGATATATCCATCAATCAAATCGGTGGGGTACCCACCCAAGTATTCACACCTGCATAAAAATTAATTCATGTAATTTGATTAATCACAACAAACATATCTATTACAGATCTTTAAAATTTTGATAGATATGCTACCTGGTTTCAAAGGATTATAGTCTTACCTCAATTCCATGAATCTGCACAAAGAAAACTCTTATTAGATTGATCGACATGTAATGAAATAAATCTAAGCTAAAACCCAACCTGATTTGGGGGTTTTAATTAATAATTAATCTAATTGAGTTTTCTATGACATCTCACTGCACAATATGAACAAACTTTTCAAGGTGAAAAAGAAATAAGGAGGAAAGAAAATCTAAAGTAAACAGAGAGCCAATGGTAGAAGCGCCCTGGATGGAAAGACGGAGAGGAGAAGAAAGAAATATAAAGGGTAGGCAGTTATGAGTATGGGATGGTTTCTAGGGTTTACATTTACACCTATGGATTAAAAAATCCTAATTCATTTTGACCGTTAGATCCACAAAATTCAAAGGCATATTTTGACGACAGAAACAAAAAAAAAAAGTTTTGTATGAGAACCAGTTCGTAATATAATTCCTTGGTTATAACAACGTCAAAACTTGGAAAAAGTACGTCAATTGCTATTTATACCAAAGGAAGATGCAATTAATCTTCAAAAAGATGCACCTATAATCATATACAAATAATCCCAATTCATACGGCTACCTAGGTTCCTTAGAGCATCACGGTGGGGAGACCAAAACTAAAATTTTGGTGAAAATGCGGACATTACGGAGAGGAGTAAAGACCAAATATCGGACTAAAACCAAATACTAGAGTATATTTGGTCTTTGGTTTTAGTTTTAGTCGGGCGTAGATTAAAGTTGCGCATGATGGGGCGAAGATTGGAATTCATGAACTAAAAAAAAAAAAAAAAAAGGCGCAATTAAGAGTCACGCCTGATTGGGCGTAACTCAAAGTTACGCTTAGAATAATAATTAAAAAAAAAAAAGAATCGGGCGGAACTTATAATTACGCCCGATTAAGCGCTGACAAATTTTAGTCTCCATCCACTGCGTTACAACACGGACTAAACTAAATTTTGGTTTTTTTTTTTGCTCTTTGCTATTTGGTTATGATCGCACCATTGCGATTTGCTCATAGCACGGAAACAAAAAACTTGAACTAGATCAGGACAATCAGGATGATATAAATGATTTGTGAGACCTGCATATAAGTGATGAAATTTGATTTAGCTACTTAGAATAAAAAGTGAAAGAATAAATGATTTTGAGTGTATATTATTAAGTGGGGACAGTTACGATTATAAACCGCCATTATATATGATTACCTACGGTAATTGTCAATCTTAAACGCTACCTAAGTTAACCCATCTTGTGATTTAGTGAGAAAACGTCACAATATATCGATTTCCGTAACTTGATTTATCAACGTTAATGCATGAGGTCTATTGTAACGGTTTTATAGGAACCACAAATCACTATATAGAGTTACTGTGACATTTTAATAAACCGTCAAGGTATTAGCCTCAATTAGTGACGGCTGTCTCTAAGAGCCGTCACCTATAATTGGCCAACAATGTATTGTGACGCTTTTTGATATAACCGTCATGGTATAAAATATCAAACCGTCACCTAAGAGAAACTAAGTTAATTCTGATCTTAGTTAGAAATATGAAAGTGGAGATTTAGGTTATTCAAGTCTAATTGAATGCCTTAACAAGAAATACTAGTTAACCTACCTAGTACTTGTCTTGTTTAAAAGTTAAAGGTCTAAGTTATATGGATAATTAGATCCTGATGAGAAAAATAGAGTTATCTTTATTTTGGTCTTATCGAACAAGCGATTGTATTTGTACAATCGGTTTAGCAAAGGAACTAAGGTGCTTAGTTGATTTTTGGTTTGCTAAACTATTAGGGAAAATTACTTCGGGCAATTGTTTCCTTGATAACATATCAAAACAAATTACTTTGTAGTTTCGGTTTTGATCTTACAAGTCTATTTTGAGATTTGTAAGATCTTTTCGGTTTGTCCTTTATTTTTTCGTTTCTTTGTCATTTTGTGACAAAAGGGGGAGAAATATATGGAGTAAACAAGTGATACTGGGCATTGATTTTATATTGATTGGTATCACTAAGGAAAAGAACATTGGTGCTTAAACGTTTATCTAACGAAAGAGTGAAATCATAGACTAAGGGGGAGTAACATATGATTACAAAGGAATAACAAAGAAGTGCGGATTGATAAAATCTACCGATCTTACCTTTAGGGGGAGTAATATTCTTTGTTATTATAATGTCAACATGACAATTAAGGATTGAATGTATACAGGTTATTGTGCTACTGAATTCGGGAATCAAGCGTATGTGTAATGAATTCTTGTAATTTGTTTATCCATATGATGTAAGAGTTTTGTCACTAAAATTGACAAAGGGAGAGATTATTAGAGCATAGCTCGGTTATACCCACCAAGCATTGGTATATCAAGTTTGGATGTCATATTTTAGTGAATCAAAACTCATTTAAAGTGTAGCTTGATTATGTACTAGAGTCAACTTCGTATAGGTTAGCTTGAAAGTATTAGGATATGAGACATTACAAGTATTGCGAAGACTTGAAGAAGTAAAGAAGTAAGAAGCTACAATGACAACATTATCCTTCCACTTGAGGTTAGTGATATTTGACTTGAAATGTTTCATTCCCTAACGTATCTTTCAAGTCGTGTATATTGAAAACAAAACTGTTAAGCATGAACACTCTAGATAGACATAGTATTAAGGAATACAATACGAGGTTTATTGCTTAACCATTAAACTTTGTAGATAAGACATCGACATAATCGTTTAAATGCTATTGTGATTATGTATGGTATGAGGTGAGGATTTCATCCTAGGAAATAATGTTTTACATATGTTTTAAGGAAGTAAATTCATGAACTTGTTTTGTGAATCAAAAAGGAAATCGCCAGGCGTTTTTTGTATTGTTATTCATTGCATATCTTGTGGACAACCAATATGTGTGATTAGTATAACCGCTCATGACTTATTTGTGTACTTGGTAAAACTATTCACAAAAGCCTGAGTTATGTATTGGTATGACTTTTATTAGTGAAACCGATCTTAAGTAATCACTTGAGATGGTATAATCAAGTTTGTGATGTTGTGAAAGACCGACTCTGGGTAAAGGGGAACCGATCCTAGTAAGAGGTGCAACACATCACAAAGGGGAATCGATCCTTGTATGAGGTGCAACATGTTTCAGCAGAAAGGGGAACCGATCCTATGGACATGTGGAACACATTCAAGTTAGATACCATATATATGTGGGGGAACCAACCTCAGTACCTAGTCAACCGAATTTTTAAGCTAGTGTGACTATGCACAATACTCACATAGAGGTAGAACCGAAACTTGTTTTGGTAGAACCGTTAAACCCATGATTGGTGATTAAGTGTTCTTGGTCAATCACATAGTTCTTGAAAGTCGGATGAACCAATTCTAAACTTGTTTGGAAGTGTGGCAAATCAGTTTCAAGATTGTAAGTATGAAAGAGGACTTAGGAGTAAGGATGTCGACATACTTTGAACATGTGCAGTAACGCTTATCTTTAATTGGTCAAAGTTATTCCTTAACAGCTAAAGGAAGAAAATCCCAAGATCGAAACATAATAAGTTAAGAATATTTTATTTAAGGTTTTTAATTTCATTTTAGGAAAACGAGAATTAGTAATGTGCATTTACTAGTTGAAGATTTTCCAAAGAGATTTTTGGCCGTTATTTTGGACAGAGCATTTCCAGGAATTATGGAAACCGAATTTGTAATATGTTGCATATCTTGAGAATATTTTCGGTTTTGGAAATTCCTTGGTGTCCAAACTTCCTTGTCTATAAATACTTGAAGTTTGCATTTCTAGCAAACTAATCCTCCGTGACAACAAACTTCCTCGTTGTGATGTTATCGGTGAAGCCGCCTATTCGGGAGAGGAGAGTAACTAATTAGGCGAAATATCTTACGACCGCTCGCTTTTAAAGTCTTCTTTGGGATTGAGAAGCTCTATTAGTACCGTCGGTGGGAAACTAGATAATTGTAGTTTATTATTAGTTTTCGATTGATTTGATTGACTAACGGTGGTTGAACTTTGATTGCACCTAGTTTGTTTATTCTTGAGAATCTTCTCTTCTGATATAAGATTCACTCAAACTAGATCGAAGTTTCGACAGAGATCTTTAGATTGTTTGTAGATCTAAAGACATCTTGTGATAATCCATTATTAACAGACTCCGAAGGGTGCGTGATTGATCACAAGAGATTCAAGTTGTTGTGTGCTGTGCATTTATTGAATATCTAAGAAGATTTGAAGACAAAGAAGATATTGAAAATTTCTGATTTGGGGTTCATAATTTATTTGTGTGCATAATACTTTTTTCGGTATAGAGGATCCAACTATAATCGTTTTATCCTTGTGGTAGATTGGATTGATTAGTTGTGTAGATCGGCATCAATACAATATTCTTTGTGATTAAAAGTATTTATTGCAAAATCTTAATAATTACCTTTGGTAGTTGAGAATAAGATAGATCTAAGAACCTGATGAAAGAGTTTATTGAGATAAACAGAAGAGCCTTTGTCGAACTCACATCACTTGGTTGAAGTGAGTTTCTACCAAACAGATTTGTTGTTCCTTTACTGTTTGGAATAAGAACCAAAGGAATTGTTCCAAGTACGTGACTTATTCATAAGTTGGAGGCATCAGAATATAGACGGAACTAGGTGAACTATAGGTTTAGTTGCTTGGTCTCAACTATACGAAGTTGGTTTAATTTTTTATAGCGGCTTAATCCTGGGAGTATTCAATTCTGGACAAGGTCCCGGGTTTTTTATGCATTTGCGGTTTCCTCATTAACAAAATCTTGATGTCATTAATTTTATTTTCCGAATTATAATTGTTTTATTATAATTAAAGTAAATTACAAAAACGTTAATTCCTTTTTCCTTGATAAGCAATCCTATTGTGTTTGGTTAAGTCTGAACCTTTTTATCATGTAAACATACTTCGTTGTTGTATTGTCTCGATCTCGTATCCATAGATGATCACACGAAGTGTGAACCGATTAGTTGCATTATCTCGACTCAGTCCATAGACAATCACTTTGAGAAAGCTCTTATAGGTAGTAAAAGTTTGAGCTTGAGGTGTATTTGGGTACCTCGCCCTTTCACCCTCCAAACCCATTAAAGGTTGATTTTTCTGGCTATTACTTTTTCGTGGTACTCGATGTGAAGAAGGATGTTACTAGGTTTTGCACACGATTACGGTGTGGAATCCTCTATTTTTGAAGTGCTTCTTCCCGAAAGTAAGAATCTTGGGCGATATTGAAGTTCGTAGATGTTTGCTAGGATTGCACACCATGCTGGACAATGAGTTACTGGGCTTGGCGTTAGGATGTTTATGGGCATCGCAAGGAGAATTAGTGGTCATTGCATAACATGGGTTTCTAATTCACTACATAGAATATCATGTGCCTACATTGCAGAGGAGTAGCACCTTAGTTCTTATCCTTGAGGACAAGGATGTTTTGAAGGGTACGAGAATGTCATGTACCTACATTGCGAGAGGAGGAGTGGCCCCTATCGTAAAATATCGTTCAGTATTACTATTAGTCATAGTGGTATTAGCATGTGATAGGGTGTATTTATCAGTTGTAATTGATGGTTTAGATGTAACCATCTTGGAGTGTAATGGTCGTAGATTGATAGATAAGCTTAGCTATATAAGGCGGCTTCGCATCCGGATAAGGTAATCAATGAATGAATGAATCTCTATTCCCTTTGGTCGTTGATCGGTTGTTAATCCGTCAAAATAATTTCACTTTCTTACTCACTAAATTTAAATGAAGCACAAGGTAAGGAAGAGTTCGTATCCACAGAGAGGCAATTGTTGTTATGCAATTTTCAGTTTCTAAGGTAACCAAGGGGGGATGTTTGTTGTTTAAGCGAAATACTAAAGTCAAAATAAAATAAAGCAAAGCAAAGCAAATAGTTGGAATAATCAATAAGGAGAAGATATTGGTCATGGGATAGTATCATTCACAAATATGTATTTTCATCAATGATTAGAATTGGTATTTTAATCTCGTATTTATTAAAAGTCCTAGGATACCTTGATCGCAAGTATAACACGTTAATTCCCTCTTTTCATCACAACCACATTAAAAGATGCATATGTGAATTCTTCCTAGAAAGCAACCTAAAATGTAAAAGCACAATTAGATTTAACTCCCTAAAAGCATTAAGTTCTATGGAATAAGACTAATCAATGCAAACGAATGTGTAAAAGCACTAAACGTTTTAACAAAAGTTATGATTCACTTGTGACTAGTAGGATATATCACTACAAGCACTACCCACAATTATGCTACTTAGAATCGGGATAAACAACTTTTTCGTATTGAAAACCCTAATATAGCTCTAGAGATGAATGTAAATCGGATTGATTCCGGACTCAACCAAACAAACTATCAAATCATGTAACACTATTAATTGTGAATCACAAACAATAAATTACTGAGACAAAACTAATTCATAGATTCAAAAACATGTTGAAAAATCAACTTTTATCCCATAACCAATAATATGTTTAGCTACTCATAGCTATGGAGTTTATCATAATAATATTAATTAAAATAAGAAGAAGATGAACAAAAGCAAACCCTAGAAGCGTAAACAAAACGGCTCTCCAAAATTCCAAGAATAAGATATATCATAAGTTGTAGAAGACCTTCCTTTTATAGCTTTTCTCCAACTTCTAAAATTAGGTCTAGTCTTCAAAGTCCATTAGATGAAAATCCACCAAGCCCATAAGAGGGAGAAACCCATGTAGAAAATATGTCCCAAAAGTGGTCGACGGAAATCTTGGTATTGTGGCCGGAAATTGGCCTAAGGGTCGTTAAAAACATCTCGATGACCGGCAAAGTCCGCCCTGGTCACCGGGATCAGTGAGTCAACGGTCAAATCCATGGTCAACTTTGGTCAACTCATCAAGATCACCGAGTCAAATCAACCGAGTCGACAGAATCAGCTATCTCTCGGTCGATGTAGTTGTGTGCCGTAAGCCACTTGCACTGCCAAACTCTTGTGATGCACAATCCTTGCATCAGCCTTATACCTCCAGCCAATTCGGTTCCCCGCACCAACTCCGCCAACACTATTTGTGATGCACCTTAAACCCATGAAATCCTTACTTCCACCCGCAATCAACCTCGCAATATCGCTTGTAATTCAACCCGTGCAACAAGGCCACCACCTACGGCTCAATTTAACTCCAAAGAAATGACAGCAACATCACCACCAGCACTCTCGAATCTTCTCATCCAGCCCCTTCACTCACCGCAACCGGGTACTGACACTCCCCGCACAACAAGACTAAACTCTCGCCTTGACTGCAATGCACCCGCAATGTTCATAACCACCAATTCTCAAATCCTATTGCATCTAATTACCAACAAGCCTCTTTTTCTCAAAGATCATTTCACAAATTGTTGCACTTCAATTCCATTTTCCTAAGCTTTTTGTCATATGAGAAGCTCCCGCAATTCTCGCCAAAGAAACCAATCTTTGCCTCCATTTAAGTTCCTATGCTAGACCTAACACCACCAGACATAGCCTACATCTACATCTCTGCCATCAACCCACAAAAGAAAAACAAGAAACATCAACTCGGCCCAACACCCTTCACCGCCATATGCTCATCGCACCACCTCGCACTTCGTAGCCAAAACATCCACCCGCAACATCATTTTCACATCCATTTCCTTCTCAATCTAATCAACCCAACTCACTTCTAGTTCCGGCCTTTGCTCCAAATCTTAACCACCACTACCATTACCCGAATTTCAAATGGCAGAAGACTCCACCACTAATCTTTCCCGTGACATCCATTTTACTAAAACCCAATTCAACAAAGATCATCTTAGCCTAGCAGACTCTCCCTTGAATCCCACCAGCAATACCAGCTGCAACCACCCACTGCAGCTTTTCGGTTCACCGCAATTGCCTCAAGCCATTCAATGCATTCCCCGCAACTCACCGAACACGACAAAGAACGTACTTCCATCGGCTACTTCTTGCATAGCACCAACACAAGGCACCAACACCCGAAATCTCACAACTCCACCGTAACCACACACCGACAAAGATAATCATTCCCTTACTCAACCACACAAAGCAACAACATAGTTCTTTTCGTTTCTTGATTCAACCACAAAGCAAACCCATGAGAGAAATGCCTATTTTCCATTCCCCGTACCACCGTAGTCATCCAATACTTCAAACCCATCATTAATCACCACCAGATCAAAGCCTGTGCCCGCAATTCCAAACTCAATTAGTTGCAACTTCTCAAATTCTTGTTATTCTCGAGCCTTTTATAGCAAACCCATATTGATTTAGCCATCAATTCATCTCAAAAACCCTTCAATCTTCTTCTCGCTTGAAACCCTAACTTCAATTCGTAAGCCAAATCTTCAATTCATCCATAACCCATTTTAATCTTCTCATTTCGATCACCAGATTTTAGCAAGAACCCTTATTTCTTCCCCGAATTATCAACTTCAAACTCACAAAATCACCACAGATTGAACCCTAGACTGATTACTCCTCCACTTCCAACTCCAACAGCCAATTCATCCACATACTGTCTCTCGTGTTTCCGTTCGTCTTCATCGTCGATTTCTTCCTCAATCAACGAACAATTTCGTGTCTCTAACTCTCGGACATAACCGCGCCATGTTTCCCTCGGCTACGAATCAGAAATGGATTGTAATGGAGAATGATAGTCCCGATCTGGTCTAGGGGCATGTAATGAACAAATTACTATAGGAAACCCATGATTGGATAAGGGCGACCTAAACAATCCTTTCAATTTATCGATTCTAGGGAACCGACAAGCTTCATCGTTGCTTTTATTCATAATTCTCTCGTATGACGTTCGAGTGACCTCCTTCTTTCGCCGATAGTTTAGCCTTTCCGTTCTCGTCACCATGATGAAAATAAATCCAACATTTGAGCAAGTTCCACTTCTTTTCTCTCGAATGACTCCAAAGTACCTAGATAACTCAAAAGTAAACATAAGATACATAATTTACAAGAAAAGTAGCAAAGAAAGCATAAATACTAGTTATAGAATTAGGTGTTTTAGACACCTATCAAATTCCCCCACATTTAGACTTTGCTAGTCCTCGAGTAAATCAAACAAAACAATTATAAAACATACATACAACTCCGTGTCGTCGAGGCTACGGTCACTTTTAGCATAAATAACAAGCCTTTAAACCCCTAGGTGTCCATAGTGGATGAGTTATAGTCTCGTGAGGGTTTACTAGAGATATACCCACAAAACCTACTTTTCCAACTTAATAGTTCTCCGAAATGATAGTATCCAAGCGCTAAGAAGACATAGAGATTCTGCACACTAGTCATAAGAAGTTAGACACATAAATGAACACAATCTCATCCTTAAAAGTTGAGAGAGAAATAACCATCCCTTATCGAAAGAAATTCGGGTTGGAGTGATCGAAAATCTCGACTCGCCTCACAAGAAAGGGTTTTATGATATTGCTCTCAATAATAAATGACTTTTTATGGGTCACACATGTGTCCGTGTAGGAATGAAGAGAGAATCTGCGACACGTTGAATGGTAGGAAGGTAAAAACCCTCCGAAGTATTTTGAAAACCCACATCTTTTATATATTTTTGAAAACCCATTTTTCTGATGATCTCTTCGAAAGGAAATCAACCATTTAACGAAGGTGGGAATATGCTTACTTACCTCGTATCCGTTCGGCGTGCAGCTAGCACCACTCTCACAGCATCCATAGAAACGTCTTCGGTCTTCTATCGGTATCTTCATCTTCATTTTCGGTCTTCAACTCTTGATGCTAACTCTTGAACTCCGTAAAATCTTGACAATGTAATTCTTTACTCAAATTCCTTGTCGCTTGAAACTTCATTATAGATATTCCTTCTTTCCATTGGCTTTATTGAAAGAATACAAAAATAAAACGAACTATACAAACCCGAAATATAATTTTTTTTTTATTTTTTTTCTTCTTTTCTCTTTTTTTTTTAATTTTCTTTTTTTTTTTCTTTTTTTTTTCAAATAAGAAATAAAAAAAATACAAAATAAAATAAAATAAAAAAAGTAAAATAAAATAATAAAAACTATTAACAAACCTAAACATTTTCTTGTCTCTTTTTTTTTTTTTTTTTTTTTTTTTTTTTTTTAGTTTTTTTTTTTTTTTTTTTTGAGACAAGAGAAAGTAAATTACAAATAAAATAAAAAATGTAAGTACAATGTCATGATGTAAGTACTTTACCGCTTGAATCTTCACAACTTATATGTCTTGATATCATAGACTTCTCGAACTCTCATCCTTGATAATTTTCACTCATGTATAATAGTCTTCAACTTATAAAAATTCTGCTCCCTGTTTTGTTGCTTTACTTGAACCTGAAATCTGCTCATTTATGTAATGTTGCTTGTAAACCCCGAACGTGTTCAACTTTCCTTCGAATTTGTGATGCTCCTCTTGTTGATGATGATGGTGTTTCTATGGACCTGTTGGTGTAGATAGAGATAAGGTGGATGGTGCTAACTGCGAACAAGATCACAAGTGGTATGTAAGTTAGGAATTCGATGTCACCAACATGGTTGATAAAAATAGCACTCAAGAGATCAAAATAATGCTTCTATGGTGGGAGGTTGGACAGCTCACCATTCTGCCCGGAATTTACGTACGGTGACACACACTCTAAAAGCACAAATTTAGACAGGTACAAAGAATTGAAGGTTGGTGCCTCACATTATGTAACATGGGTAGTCTCCACTATAGGGGATCACTGTTCTAATACCGAATTCAGTCTGCACCTTATTTGCCACTAGCATGGTTAAATCCAACTTTAACTCTCATACAATTAAGAAACCCGATCATGTTCTCTGTCATCTCTAAGTTCAGTCACTAGTATGAGATTCTCGATGTAATCTTAGCGACATGTATACTATGTGACTCTAAACTAACTACAAGTTGGAGGTTTCTTATTCACTAGTTCACAAAAAAGTTGAAAAATTGCAAAAATTTACAACGCAAACCCACTCCCCCACACTTAAACTTTACATTGTCCTCAATGTAAATTGGATCGTCCAAAGTAAGTTAAGGTGGGAAATCCTAACAAGAAATCAGAAAAAAACAATACAAGAAAAACTAAAAACAAGAAAAGAAATAAATACAAGACAAGAAATACTCATCCTTTGGGTTGCCTCCCAATTAGCGCTTGGTTTAAAGTCGTCACCACTATCTCCTTGCTTTCTATGACTCCTCCAGAGGGAGTACATCCACAATGTTAACTCCTTCCACCACTTCGGAAGTGAAATTCTCATAATATGGTTTCAACCGATGCCCATTAACTTTAAGTTCTTTCCCTGTAGCTATGCTACGAATTTCCACTGCACCATGAGAAAACACATTAGTAACAATAAAATGTCCGATCCATCGTGACCTTAATTTACCCGGAAATAAATGCAAGCGAGAATTAAACAAAAGCACTTTCTCGCCTCAATGCAAAATTGTTTCCTAGAAATCATGTTATCATGGAATGCTTTCGTCTTTTCTTTGTAAATCCGTGAGCTTTCAAATGCATCATCATGAAGCTCCTCTAGCTCTTGGAGTTGTAACTTCCTTTGCTTTCCAGCCCCATCCATCTCCATGTTGCATTGTTTAATAGCCCAAAATGCCTTATTCTCAATTTCCACGGGTAAGTGACAAGGTTTACCATACACAAGCCTAAAAGGAGACATCCCAATAGGTGTTTTATATGCGGTTCTATACGCCACAAAGCATCATTAAGTCGCATGCTCCAATCTTTCCTTGTTGGATTCACCGTCTTTTCTAGAATAGATTTCACCTCCCGATTAGACACCTCGGCTTGTCCATTGGTTTGGGGATGATAAGGTGTTGCAATCTTGTGCGACACATTGTACTTCATCAACAAGCTTTGCAAAATCCTATTTTTGAAGTGAGAACCCCCATCGCTAATTATGGCTCTTGGAATTCCAAACCTTGCAAAAATGTGAGCTTGCACAAAATCGAAACCACTTTAGAATCATTAGTTGGGGTGGCTTTAGCTTCCACCCATTTCGAGACATAATCAACAAAGAAGTAAGATATAAAAATTCCCATGGGAGTTGACAAAAGGCCCCATAAAATCAATACCCCATACATCAAAAACTTCAATAAATTGAATAAAAGTTTGTGGCATTTGATTTGGGCACCTAGATTGCCGATTCTTTGACACCTATCACAAGTTGTACAAAATATATGTGCATCCTTAAACAAAGTTGGCCAATAAAAACCACTTTCAAGTACCTTGTGAGCGGTTCTCTTACTCCAAAAATGTCCTCGCAAGCATAAGAGTGACAAAAAGACAAGATAGAATTAAATTCAGATTCGGGAACGCACCAATTCGTATTACTTGGTCACTACCATGTTTCCATAAGTACGGATCATCCCATATGTATTGGTTCCCTAACCTCTTAAGTTTGTCCCTCTCAAAGACGAGACAAGTTCTTTGGGATTTGTTTAGAAACTAAGTAATTCACAATATCGGCATACCATGGTTCTCCAAAGGCAATTTAGAATAGTTGCTCATCCGGAAACTTTCACGCAATGGGATAGTCTCCTTGTCTACAGCAAGTCGGCTCAAGTGATCCGCAACGGTGTTCTCAATCCTTTTCTTGTCTTTGATTTCAATATCAAACTCTTGCAAGAGTAAAATCCACCGTATCGCCTCGGTTTCGCCTCTTTCTTTGTAAGTACTTAAGCGCTGCATGATCGTAAAAGACAACAACTTTTGTACCAATTAGATAAGAGCGAAACTTTTCTAAAGCAAAAACAATGGCTAATAACTCTTTTTCAGTGGTTGTGTAGTTTTGTTGGGCCTCATTTAACGTTCTACAAGCATAATAGATAGCATGAGGAAGCTTCCCCACACGCTGCCCAAGCACCGCACCAACCGCATAGTCACTTGCATCACACATGAGCTCAAAAGGCTTGGTCCAATCCGGTGGTTTAGGGGCTGAAATCAAAAGTTCTTTCAAACGATTGAATGCCGCCATACATTTTTCATCAAAGTTAAAAACCACATCTTTTTGCAATAAGTTACAAAGTGGTGATGCTATCTTGGAAAAGTCCTTGATGAATCTACGATAAAAACCTTCATGACCAAGAAAAGAACGTATCTCCCTCACCGTAGTGGGAGGGGTTAGAGCACGAATAAGGTCTATCTTAGATTTATCAACTTCCAAGCCTTTAAGATATTATATGGCCTAAAACTATGCCATGAGTTACCATGAAATGGCACTTCTCCCAATTTAGCACAAGATTTGTTTAAACACATCGTTCAAGGATTAGAGACAAATTGTTCAAGCAAAGGTCAAAAGAATCACCAAAGACACTAAAGTCATCCATGAACACTTCGATTATGTTTTCAACATATTCCGAAAAAGATACTTACCATACACCTTTGAAAGGTAGTGGAGCATTGCACAAGACAAAAGGCATCCTTCTATAAGCAAAAAGTACCAAATGGACAAGTGAAAGTGGTTTCTCTTGGTCCTCCGGCGCTATCACAATCTGATTATAACCCGAATAGCCATCAAGAAAGCAATAATAAGAGTGTCCAGCTAAACGTTCAAGCATTTGATCAATAAAAGGTAAAGGAAAGTGATCTTTTCTAGTAGTGGCATTCAATTTTCTATAATCAATACAAACCCTCCAACCGGTTTGCACACGAGTTGGGACAAGTTCATTCTTATCATTCTCCACCACCGTCACACCCGATTTCTTTGGTACTACTTGTACCGGGCTTACCCACTTGCGTCGGATATGGGGTAGATAACACCCACTTCCAAAAGCTTGAGTACCTCCCTTTTCACAACTTCCATCATGGGAGGATTCAAACGACGTTGCGCTTCCTTTTAGGATTTGCATCATCCTCCAAACAAATTTTGTGCATACAAACTATGGCTTATACCCTTGATATCAGCAATTGTCCATCCTATGGACGTCTTGTACTTCCTTAGCACCCTTAAAAGTTTTTGCTCCCGTAAATCATTAAGCTCATTAGAAACAATCACATGTAACTCTTCATTATCACCCAAGTACAAGTACTTTAGGTGGTCTGGGAAGAGGTTTCAATTCTAACTTTGGAGATTTAACAATTGAAGGTACAAGCTTTTTATCACCGCATGGTAAAGAAATAAAAGAGATATTATGAGTTTCAGGCATCCTTGTAGTGAATTAAGATCACCAAGGGCTTCCTTGACTTCATTACCACACTCTACACCATTATCCATGGATGTAGTTAACATGGTTTCCAAAGCATCATCACCGTTTTTAATTCAAACATTTGTTGTGCCAATGTATCCATAACATCAATGGAGAAACAAGAGTGGACATCACTAGGATATCTCATCGTCTCGAAAATGTTGAAACGTATTATTTCTCCATCAAACTCCATGGTTAACGTTCCCTTGTCCACATCAATAATGGTTTTATTGTTTTCATGAAGGGACGCCAAGAAGCAATGGAAGAGACGAGTCCGTGAACCTTCATCCATCTCTAACACACAAAAGTCCGCTGAAAATACAAGTTGATTAACCCGTAGAAGAACATCCTCAACAATACCCATTGGGTAGACATTAGAGCGATCGGCTAATTGCAATACAATTTCAGCCTTTTTAAGAGGACCAAGATCAAGTGAATTATACATTGACGTGTAGAATAACATTAACGGATGCACCTAAATCCAACATAGCTTTGTTAAATGTAGTGTTACCAATTGTGACGGGAATGTCAAAACTACCGGATCTTTGCACTTAAGTGGGAGTTTGTGTTGTAAGATTGCCGAGGCATTCTCCCCACACTAAGCACTTCATTTCCTTTGAGTCTTTGTTTGTTGGTACACAAGTCCTTCAACACCTTTGCATACTTTGGAACTTGCTTGATAGCATCAATGAGTGGTATGTTTACATGGATCTTCTTTAGAACGTCTAAAATCTCCTTTTCTAGTTCCGCCTTCTTAGAACTTGCAAACCTACGAGGAAAAGGTAGAGGAGGAACATAAGTAGAAACCGGAGTTTTAGAGTTAGGAATAGGTACCTCGGAAGTTTTGGGAGAATCCTTATTATTCTCCTCCAAAACAGGTTCCTTTGGTGTGTCCACCGCGCCCGAATCAGTAACCTCGGGTTGCACAAGTTATGTACCACTTCTCAACGTAATAGCATTGACACCCTCCTTTGGGTTAATAGGATGAGAAGGGAGTTTCCCACTATTTTGCGCCTTCAATTGGTTCAACTCAATAGCCATGGAGCCCATTTGTGTTTTCAACTCCTTGATAGCACTCTTAGTTTCTTGTTGACTCTTTTAAACATGGTAGAAATACCTTGCATCATTGTTTGAAGCTTTGAGTCAATATCGGAACCTTGATTTTGCATTGATTGTTGTGCTTGAGGTTGCTGAAATTGTTGTTGTCATGGTTGAAATCCACTTGAACGGTTGAAAGTAGGTTGTTGAATTGCACCTTGCTTGTTGGCATAGCTAAAATTGGGGTGATCTCTCCATCCCGGATTGTAAGTGTTGGAGTAGGGATCATACCGTCTTGGTTGATTTGGAAAGATCGCATTAGCTTGCTCTTCTTCATAAGATTGAGGAGAACTTGGTATAACCGCGGATGCAACTTGTTGCAACATTGCTGTCATGTTACCCATTTGTTGACGAAGTTCCTCCACCTCGCTCACTTCATTAACCCTTCTTAGAATCACATCCGAACCACGACTCAATAATTGTTGTGAGTTCGCCGCCATGTTTTCAATCAACTCTCTAGCTTGTGCCACCGTTTTTGCTAACTAGTGCACCACCACCGCAGCGTCAATAAGATTCATATCACTTGATTGGAGTCCTTCATAAGTATTGGATGATCATAGCGTCACTGAATTGGTGGTGAGGATATCTTGCCACCAATCTCTTGTATCGTTCCCAACATTCATATAAGGATTCTCCCACGTTTTGCTTCATCCCACAAATCTCCTTTCGAATTTGAGTAGCCTTTGATGCAGGAATATATCTCTCCAAAAAGAGTTTCTTCAACCCATTCCATGTTGTGACACTTCCGGGAGGTAAATAGTACAACCAATCCTTAGCACTATCCATTAAAGAGAAACGGAAAACTTTCAACATTGCACCATCCGCCTCAACATCCACTCGGAAGCATGGCCATGAAAATGGTGTGGAAGTCCATAAGATGTTTGTTTGGGTCTTCATTCACCATGCCATGGAATTTTGGTAATTCTCTAAGCAACCCGGCTTTATCTCAAAAGTAGAGTTCGTTTGAATACACCGTTGTGTATCAAGCCTATGAGAAGCCAAGTCCTTGAGTGAATGATTTGCATCACCCATTGCTTCTTCTTCCTCCACGTGTGGTTCGTCTACGATTGGAACCTCTTGTTCTCCTTCTATTTGTACTTCTCCTTCCACTTTTAACTCTAGATTTTTCTGTTGCGTCTTGACTTGGTTGGAGTATTGTGCCTCTTGAGTAGCTATCCCGCACCTTGGATAATTCCAATCTTTAGAAGCCAGGGATTAGGTACTGAAAAATTCTCCCAAACAAGTGAGAAACAAGACAAGAACCGAAAAACAAAGATAAAAGCGAAATTATAAAAAGAAACCAAAAACTTAATAACAAGCCGTATGCCTCCCCAAGCAGCGGCGCCAAAATTTGATCGGTTGTCAATCCGTCAAAAATAATTTCACTTTCTTACTCACTAAATTTAAATGAAGCACAAGGTAAGGAAGAGTTCAGTATTCATGAGAGAGGCAATTGTTGTTATGCAATTTTCAGTTTCTAAGGTAACCAAGGGGGGGATGTTTGTTGTTTAAGCGAAATACTAAAGTCAAAATAAAATAAAGCAAAGCAAATAGTTGGAATAATCAATAAGGAGAAGATATTGGTCATGGGATAGTATCATTCACAAACATGTATTTTCATCAATGATTAGAATTGGTATTTTAATCTCGTATTTACTAAAAGTCCTAGGATACCTTGATCGCAAGTATAACCCGTTAATTCCCTCTTTTCATCACAACCACATTAAAAGATGCATATGTGAATTCTTCCTAGAAAGCAACCTAAAGTGTAAAAGCACAATTAGATTTAACTCCCTAAAAGCATTAAGTTCTATGGAATAAGACTAATCAATGCAAACGAATGTGTAAAAGCACTAAACGTTTTAACAAAAGTTATGATTCACTTGTGACTAGTAGGATATATCACTACAAGCACTACCCACAATTATGCTACTTAGAATCAAGGATGAACAACTTTTTCGTATTAAAACCCTAATATAGCTCTAGAGATGAATGTAAATCGGATTGATTAGGACTCAACCAAACAAACTATCAAATCATGTAACACTATTAATTGTGAATCACAAACAATAAATTACTGAGACAAAACTAATTCATAGATTCAAAACATGTTGAGAAATCAACTTTTATCCCATAACCAATAATATGTTTAGCTACTCATAGCTATGGAGTTTATCATAATAATATTAATTGAAAAGAAGAAGAAGATGAACAAAAGCAAACCCTAGAAGCGTAAACAAAACGGCTCTCCAAAATTCCAAGAATAAGATATATCATAAGTTGTAGAAGACCTTCCCTTTATAGCTTTTCTCCAACTTCTAAAATTAGGTCTAGTCTTCAAAGTCCATTAGATGAAAATCCACCAAGCCCATAAGAGAGAGAAACCCATGTAGAAAATATGACCCAAAAGTGGTCGACGGAAATGTATTATTGGCCGGAACTTGTCCTGGAAAGGTCGTGGAAAACATCTCGGTGACCGGCAAAGTCCGCCTTGGCCACCGGATCGCCGAGTCAACGGGTCAAATCGGCATGGTCAACTCGGTCAACTCAGTCAAGATCACTGAGTCAAATCAACCGAGTCGGGACGAGAGTCGATGTAGTCGGGTTCGTAGTCGCCTATCTCTCCGCCTGATTGGGGTGAGTTGCTGTGCCATAAGCCACTTGCACTGGCCAAACTCTTGTGATGCACAATCCTTGCCAATATACCTCACCTGTAATACGGGTTCCTCGCACCAACTCGCCATTCAACACTATTCCCAGCTTCGGCACCTTAAACCCATGAAATCCTTACTTCCCTTGCAATCAACGCAATATCACTTGCAATTCAACTTGCAACACAGGCTACCACCTACAAACTCAATTTAACTCCGCAATGACAACAACATCACCAACAGACTTTGAATCTTCTCATCCAGCCCGCCTTCGCTCACACGATGCAGTACTGACATTACCCGCACAACAAGACACCTGACTCTGAAACTTCGACTCGCAATGCACCCGCAATGTTCATAACCACCAATTCTCAAATCCTATTGCATTTAATTACCAACAACGACCTCTTTTCTCAAAGATCATTTCACAAATTTGTTGCACTTCAATTCCATTTTCCAAGCTTTTTGTCATATGAGCGGCTCCTTGATTCTCGCTAGAAAACCAATCTTTGCCTCCATTTAAGTTCCTATGCTAGAGCTAACACCACCAGACAACTACATCTACATCTCCGCCATCAACCCACAAAGTATAAACAAGAAAGATCAACTCACCCAACACCCTTCACCGCCATATGCTCATCGACCACCGCAATTTTCAGCCACAACATCCACCCGCAACATCATTTTCACATCCATTTCCTTCTCAATCTAATCAACCCAACTCACTTCTAGTTCCAGCCTTGCTCCAAACCTTAACCACCACTACCATTACCGAATTTCAAATGACAAAGAAGACTCCACCACTAATCTTTCCCGTGACATCCATTTTACGGCAAACCCAATTCAACAAAGATCATCTTAGCCTAGTAGACTCTCCCTTGAATCCCACCAAAGAATACTACCGCAACCAACCACCTGCAGCTTTTGGCCAAATTGCAATTGCCTCAAGCCATTCAATGCATTCTCGCAACTCACCGAACACGACAAAGAACGTACTTCCATCGGCTACTTCTTGCATAGAACCAACACAAGGCACCAACACCGAAATCTCACAACTCCACCGTAACCACACACCGTGAAAAAGATAATCATTCCCTTACTCAACCACACAAAGTAACAACATAGTTCTTTTTCGGTTTCTTGATTCAACCACAGCAAACCCATGAGAGAAATGCCTATTTTCCATTCCCGTACTCACCGTGAGTCATACAATACTTCAAACCCATCATTAATCACCACCAGATCAAAGCCAGGCACTGCATTCCATTTCGATTCGTTGCAACTTCTCAAATTCTTGCTATTCTCGAGCCTTTTATAGCAAACCCATATTGATTTCAGCCATCAATTCATCTCAAAAACCCTTCAATCTTCTTCTCAGTTGAAACCCTAACTTCAATTAGAGAAGCCAAATCTTCAATTCATCCATAACCCATTTTAATCTTCTCATTTCGATCACCCATTTTAGCAGAACCCTTATTTCTTCCCCGAATTATCAACTTCAAACTCGTCAAAATCACCACAGATTCGAACCCTAGACTGTTACTCCTCCACTTCCAACTCCAACACCCAATTCATCCACATACTCGTCTCTCGTGTTTGCCGTTCGTCTTCATCGTCGATTTCTTCCTCAATCTCTCGAACAATTTCGTGTCTCTAACTCTCGGACAATCGCCGCCATGTTTCCCTCGACTCTGAATCGTAAATGGATTGTAATGGACAATGATAGTCCCGATCTGGTCTAGGGGAATGTAATGAACAAATTACTATAGGCAACCCATGATTGGATAAGGGCGACCTAAACAATCCTTTCAACTGTCAGTTCTAGGGAACTGACAAGCTTCATCATTGCTTTTATTCATAATTCTCGCGTATGACGTTCGAGTGACCTCCTTCTTTCGCCGATAGTTTAGCCTTTCCGTTCTTGTCACCATGATGAAAATAAATCCAACATTTGAGCAAGTTCCACTTCTTTTCTCTCGAATGACTCCAAAGTACCTAGATAACTCAAAAGTAAACATAAGATACATAATTTACAAGAAAAGTAGCAAAGAAAGCATAAATACTAGTTATAGAATTAGGTGTTTTAGACACCTATCAGCTGTGTTCATCTGAACCAGATTTCTTCTCATTCTTTCTCTGATTCGTCTCATTCCTCTCCTTTTCATCTCAATTCTTCCCTGCTCTTATCTGATCCTTCTATGTTTCTTCTTTAATTCTCGGATTTTGATACAAATTGTACTAAGTATAGTACAGAACGATAGAGGTGTAGGTAACATCAATCCACCCAATAACTTTTCACGAACAAAGTAGCAATCAATTTCTACGTGTTTAGTTCGTTCATGAAAAACCGGATTTTGAGGAATGTGAATTGCTGCTTGACTATCACAAAAAAAAGTGATTGTAAGAGGACATGAGATGTTCATATCTTTGAAGAGATAAAATAACCATTGAAGCTCAGCTGTCAATTTGCTAAAGCACAATATTCAGCTTCAGCAGATGAGCGTGCTACTGTAGGTTGTTTCTTTGATTTTCAAGAAATAGGACTATTACCTATGGTAACAAAATAGCCAATAGTAGAATGTAGAGTAATTGAAAACCATCCCAATCAGACTCTGTGTAACCATGAAGAGATAAAGAACTAGATGAGGACAGAAAATGTCATGTCCAATAGTTTCTTTAAGATATCGTAGAATACGATGAGCAACATCCATATGAGCTGTTCCGGGATATTGCAAGAACTGACCCAAATAATTAACTGAGTATATAATGTCTGTCCGAATTACAGTGAGATATAACAAACGACCTATTAGACGACGAAAAGAACTCATATCAGTTAATTCTGCACCATCTGTAGGAAGTAACTTAAGTTTTGTATCTGTTGGAAAAGTTAATATAGTGCCCCTGTGAGGCCAGAATCCAAAAGGATATCAAGTATATTTTCTTTGACAAACTAATATACCCTTGGGATATTGAGAGACCTCAATGCCTAAAAAAACTTTAAACAACCGAGATCTTTGATCGAAAAATGAGAAGCAAAAACGACTTGAGAGATTTAATAAAGCTATTATCTTTGCCAGTGATAATGATGTCATCAACATAGACAAGAACAAAAATAAAGGTTGAACCTCGGTGATATGTGAAAAGGGAATTATCACATAAGGACTTGTTAAAATCTTCAGATAGTAAAACTGAAGAAAGCTTCACAAACCATTGATGAGAGGCAATTGCTTGAAACCGTAGAGATATTTTTTTATACCTTTACGTGCTAATCTAGGAGGAATTTGCATGTAAATTTCTTCATCAAGGTCCCCTTGAAGAAACACATTATTGACATCAATTTAATGACTTGTATAATTGCAATAGCTAGGAAAACACGAACAATAACCAACTTACCCATCGGTGCAAAGGTATCATAGTAATCAATTCCTTCCGTTGAGTGTAACCTTTGGATACAAGCGAGCCTTGTATCGTTCAACGAAGGCCGTCAACATTGAGCGTAATTTTAAACACCCATTTGCGGCTAATGGCTGTTTTTCCAGGTGGTAAATCGACTAAGATCCAAGTATATTTGGCTTCAAAAGCAATGATCATTGTCCATAACTGCTCGCCATTCATTTTTCTGAGAAAATGATCTAGGTTCTTCAGTTAGAATAACTGAGGCTAGAAAAGCCTTATGGGAAGGAGTGAACATTTCAAAAGACAGATAATTGGTCATCGGATAAAGAGAAGTTGATGTTCCTGCAGCAGTATAACAATGATAATCCTTCAAATACGAAGTTGGATTATGAGTACGAGTTTGGCGTGAATCCGTTGTTGGTGGTTCGGACTCTAATGGAGGAACTACCCAGATTAAGTTGTGGCGTGGAGATGTAAAGCGTAATGTTTTCATAAGTAGATAATTGTCGTAGAGGTATTACAGTGATGGTACCACCATATCATTAGTGGTATATACAAGAGATAGTGATCATTTAGGTTGTGAATGAGATGTGTTACTCATGGAATTAAGTGTAGTAATAGATGCTAGAAGCGTGAATGATGTGATTTTATGACGGGATATGAATGTTCGTGAGAACATGAAACATGAGATTGAGTTGGATTGGAGAGTTCACAAGAAGAAGACTGAAAGATTGAGTCATAGTGATGAAACTCGGACTGTTGTACGGAGATAGGAACATATGGGGTTGAACAACATATTTATCTTGAAAAGGAAATGTGTGTTCATGAAACACCACATCACATGAGACATACACATATTTTGACTCAAGATCAAAAATTTTGTAACATTTTTGTTCATGAGGATATCCAACGATGCCAGGCTTGGCTTGTTGATCAAACTTATTAGAGATGTTTGTATTTCTGCCAAAGCAAAGGCAACCAAAAACACGGAGAGATGAATAATCTAGTGGAGAATTCAGGAGCATCTCATGTGGTGATTTATGAGATAATACCGACATGGGAAGTTTGTTAATTAAATATGTAGCAGCCAAAACATATTCTCCCTAAAAACGAATGGGTAAATTGGATTGAAAACATAAATATCTTGCAACATTGAGCAAGTGATGATGTTTTCTTTCAGCAATACCATTTTATTGTGGAGAATATACGCAACTAGTTTGATGTAAAATCCCATTTTGATGGAACCAAGATTGAAGTTCATTTGATTTATACTCGGACCCATTATCAGACCTGAAAGTCTGTAGTTGGGGGATATATAACTAATGAGTTAATACTAGAGGAGATGCTGGTGATTTGATGATGCCCAAATTGTTTGATAACAAAGTCAAAGAAATATTTGAGAAACT
This sequence comes from Papaver armeniacum, assembly GCA_023531295.1. NCBI lineage: Eukaryota > Viridiplantae > Streptophyta > Magnoliopsida > Ranunculales > Papaveraceae > Papaver > Papaver armeniacum. The sequence continues at coordinate 106,601 of JAJJWW010006725.1, forward strand.
TCAAAGTTTCAGATTTAACTTTCAACAAAAACATCCAAGTACACCTAAAGTAATCATCTACAATTGTAAGAAAATACTTCGCACCAGTTAAAGATGCAGTAGAGAAAGGACCCCAGATATCAACATGAATTAACTGAAAATGATGCTTTGATAAAGAAACACTTTTATTAAACTTAAGACTCGGATTGTTTTTCCCTTGGGCATACCTCACACAAGTGTTCAAACGAAGAACTAACATAAACAAAATTGCGACCAAAAAAATTGAAACAATCCATATTTGGATGGCCGAGACGGCAAATGCCATGTATCCTTTGGCTTATTTGCAGCTAAGGAAGAAGCGATGGTTGGCGAAATGATAGAGGCCAACAATCCGCCTACTCCATCCAATCTCTTTGTTTGTGAGACGGTCCTGGAAGATTCAAGACTCGTCTGAGAAGTTAATATAGCAATTAGTTGTTCGTGTAAGTTGACTTACAGAGATCAAGTTAAATTTAAAACTTGTAATGTGAAACTCATCAAATAATTGGACAGTTGGTAATAAAGTAACAGTACCAATATGAGTTACAGAGGTGTTAGATCCATCTGGTAACTGAACCGTGACTGGGTTTGAAACTAATTATATGATGAAAAACAGGATAGAGAAGAGTAGATGTGGTGAGTTGCACCCCTATCTACAATCCAAATATTAGAAGATCAAGATAAAGTGATACCTACAAAGTTGGCATACGGGGGATATGTCATTACCTTCCTGATCTGGTTCAAACAAAGAGAGCATGAGAGAATACTAAGCCGTAGTGATACTTGGAGCAGCAGGTGGAACTGGACCAGCAACATATGCCAGAGATTCTTGGCGGATCCTTTGGATAGCCATTGAGCTTCCAGCATGTAAGACTAGTGTGTCCATGCTTATTGCAGCGATCGCAAAACGGTCTTGGACGTTTGTTGGTACCATTGCCAGTGATGTGACTGCTGCCAGGATTGGAGAAAGACCGCTGATTTGGTCTAGATGAGTAGGAATCACTGTGAGAAACATTGAGTGTGGCAGATCAACTTGATCAAAAGAAGATGAGTTAATACCTTGATGTTCCTCCTGCCTCACAAGGTTGTATAACTTGGCAGCAGATGGCATTGGTTCCATCAACAAACATTGACTGTGCAGGGCAGAACAACAATCATGTAGCACCTGCAGGAATTCCATGGTCCTTTCTTGATTGTGATGATCCACAAAGTCTTTGCCTGCTGCACGGATGCATGGTACAAGAGGCCTGAAAGAATCCAGCTGATCTCATAGAGTCTTGAGGCGAGTGAAGTACATCGCAGCGTATAGGTTTTCTTGTTTCATTGAAGAGATTGATTGTTTCAGGGTAAAAAGCTAAGGAGCATTGGTATGAGAAAATCTATTTTGGATTTCTAACCACTAGTCTCTAGTAGTTGGAAAGGACATGACACTGGATCGAATTTCTGGGTCAATAGAGTTAGCAACCCATCTACCAACCAAGTCATATGCTCGAGTCACATAGGGAAGATCAGATGGATCGGTGGGTTTCGTAACAGATCCATCAATATAGCCGATTTTGGCTTTAGCATTTAGGGCTTTCCTGATTCCTCTTTCCCATATGCAATAGTTATCACCGGTGAGAAGAGGTGTGAAGATGACAGTAATAGGATTGTCAGCAGGATGAACATAATAGGGATGGGATGGGGAGAGACCTGAATCCCTATTAGGTGGAGGGTTGCTGGAAGATGATATTGAAGTGTTTTGAGTTTCATCTTCAATAGTCATGATGATGCAGTTTTAAAGAAAAAAAAAAATTTAACCTAGCTCTTGATTACCATGTTGCAATATTGGTCTTAGGGTTTTGTATCTCACACAACTGTGTGTAGACTTATGCTATTGATTCATACTTGTAGTAGAGACATAGTACAAGATGTTACAAAGATAAGGATGCGTGAACAAAGTCAACAAAAGAATTGGAAGATTATAAACATAACTTCTAACTATATACAAGGGAGGAAGACCAAAACCCGTTACAACAACTCATATGCAAAGTAATTAAGTTATCAGTTGACCGAATAAACTTAACAAGGATGTCAACCCGAAATTGAGCCACTTCATCTAAAAATTGATTAAAAAAGTTAGGGTTGGTAAAGCATTTTAGAGAAAATGGATGAGCATGGTACCTGAACTTCGGCATTTATGCTTGTGCATATTCTATTGGAGAAGCTCTTAGGCAACCATAAGAAAGTCAACCAATTGACATTGGTCAACTAACGGTCAACAAGAATTATAGTACTTACAATAATAAATAGTTTTTACTGAACTCACCCAACCACCACAAATGAAAATCAGTTCTCAAAATTTAAGTCATCATCAAAGTCTCCCACTCTCCCCCCGTCTCTCAAATCTCCAATCCTGATTCTGGTTTCTGGAGGTAAATTGGAGGTAATTTCTCAATATCTGTTGTTTTCTGTGTGTAAATTCATCAATTAATGTTTAATGGAATTTTTTTTTTTGTATCAAGTATGAACCGAGTATTTTCAGAGACAAGATTGATTTTTCAGAAATGGGTTTAGGTTGAAATTGATGAAATTTATCAAATTGGGGTTAATAAAAATTTCTCCGATTTAAGGGATGGCAGTTTTTTTTTTTTTTTTTTTTTTGAAAAAGATGATTGTTTTAGGGATTTTGATAAGTGAAATTTTAATTTACTGTTAAGTTGGTTCATGGGTTAGTAGATTTAAGGTATGCCAACAGAAAGACCTACAACTGTGAGTGATACAGTGACTGAATGTTATGCCCGGACTGATTTCCATGGTGGGGGTGGAGAAAATTGAGCTCATTTAGTTGTTTGAATTGTCCATGGCGAGTTCATGTACTGATGTAGGTTTTGGATGCATGTATTGGGCATGATATGGTGTGAAATGATTGTTATTGGGAAGACTCGATCTAGGTTGTAGTGAAATCGTAAAGTTCAAACTTATGCTTTGTTGGATTATGTCTGAGTCTGCTCAAGAATTAGGAACTAGACATTCGGCGTCATTGCTTATGAATCATAGGAATAAGAGTACTTACTATCCTGGTTTGACATTTTGATTTATTAGATTTCTGATTCAGATTTTTGTGTTTGGCTCTCCTGGGAGCATCAAATTCATAGTACCTACCATAATCTTGATTACCAACTGATTCGATAAGCACATATCTGAAATTCTTTGAATCATCGGCGTTCAAAACTGCATTATGGCACTGTTGTTGTGTTACATGAGTATTATTAGGGTCGCTTTCTTGCTGCATCATTAACTTATGCAGCTCAAGTCTTGTATGCTTAGAAATGAAGGAAGTGGAGGGTCTTCTTAAGATTGAATAGGGACTCAATGATTAACGTGAATGTAAAGTATGCTTTGCAAAGCAGCATGGAACTATTTTGTTTTTATTAAACTTAGCTTTCTATCAAAAAACTCCGGCTCATCAGGGTACTTGTTTTACCTTGTGTCAACAATTTATTACTTTTATCTTTGTACATTATTTCGCAATCAAACTTAAGGAGATCCAGTTTATGATGCTTGACTTGATATTTTGTGAATTTTGAAGTAGTTATTCCACGGTGTGTTTTCCTTCTTGCTTTCAGCAATCAGTATTTTTGCTGTTCGACTTATGTATTCATCAGTCAATCTGGTGAAGTGAAATGGTTATGAATACCATTTTTGATATTTAATGGGTAACTGTACAGTAGCATATCATTCTTCCATTCTAGTTCATGCGGATTTGAGATTGATTTGAGCAACTATTGGCAGCGGTCATCATTTTTATTTGGTCATATAACTTTTCCTGCAGAAGATTCATCATTTTCCTTATATTTTCTGTTGTCCCATGTATTTGGTTGCGCTAAGCCTGTAATGATGTCAGAAGTAGTAATTTGCTGAATAAGAGACGGATTTTTATTTTTTTTGGTACATTCTATTAACAACACATGGATGCTTTGTTTTCTCACCCTGTTACTTAAATAGCAGTTGATATTAAAGTTCGTATATAATATATAACGAATCATTACTTGTCAATGTAGGGCAGCCAATTGAGAAATTAAAGTAACTTGAAAGGAGTATCTGGATAAAGAAGAATAGAGAGGGGGGGAACAATGGAGTTGGAATCAGTGAAGAAGTTGTTGGAGAGAACATCATCAGAAGGGGAAGAAATGTATGACTTACCAGGCTCATTATTCGACCCTCTAATCATTCAAGGAGTCAAAGTTGATCTTATTGAACCAGGTCGAATTATTTGCTCCATGAAAGTCCCTCCTCGTCTCCTTGTAAGTCATTAGTACAGTCAATCTGAGCAAGATTTTACGCTTTCTCTTTAACTCTGGATTTTGACATTTGGTATGTTTTCATTTTCGGGTACGATGGATCTTTAGAACTCTGGTAACTTCCTACACGGTGGAGCAACTGCATCTCTTGTTGATATAATTGGGTCTGCTGCAATTTTTACATCTGGTGCTAAAACAAGTGGTGTTTCTGTTGAAATCAACATTTCTTACCTGGATTCTGCGTATCTTGATGTGGGTATTCTCACCTTTCCTATTCAATTTCAGTGCTAGATACATGATTTGTGTGTATGCTTTTTCTGTTATGAATTGTGTAGTAATTTTAGGACTGAAATTGAATGAGATAAAAATGAAAGAAACCAAAATGGCCATTCTTATGTTGTTGATTTTCTTAATTGTTGAGAGTAGAATAAGTTAGATCAGTCCCCTTAAAAATGACACCCAATTCTCATGTAAAATTATGATGTAGTTCCAAGAGGTTATTTATTTATCACTGGTGACTTTTCAAGCAGAGCTTAGTAAACATTGTTGTTGAGGTAGAAGTACTGTAGTCCCAACATAGTATTATATCCATACCCAAGGTTATGTTTTGTTATTCTTTAAATGGCCGTTTCAATCCTTTTCACTATCATAGTTCTAGGTGAAATGCATTCGATGTGGTACTGAGAAAAGGTTTAGCATAACCCCAATGCCTTGTCATACATTACAACCCTCATCATCATATTTCAGTCATGAATTTGATTTGATACATCATCCTCAAAATGTAAAGACTTGAAAAGATTGAAGACCATTTTCTTTTCTTATTTTGGCATGACGAGAAATTGTAAATGCCAACTACAATTGGTCTTTAGTTGGGTTGTAACTGAATTTTCTCCTTTCCCCAGGGCCATTTATGGGTCTTGCAGGAATTATTTTATGCTTTAGATCACCTGCTTTTCTAAAGATTCCACCCTTTACACAGTCTATGCAGAGTTCCATACCCAGTAAGCTTTAAAATGGCCTATGCTTGTTAATCGTTACATGTTTCGCTCATGTTGAAGGCCAAGTGTAGCTAAATATAACTGCATCCAGTTGGCATATGAAGTTTTAGAATTTTTATATGTTAGAGGGTTAGAGAGAAGGATTTTGTATCATCACACAATGTATGTAGTATTAAAATTAAAAGGCAGACTTAGGCCCTGTGTTCTTGGGTGTGAAGTATTCTAAAAAAAATATGTGATCTACTGAACAAATGGATTATTTTTTATTTGATCATCTGCTTTATAGATTGAGATGTGTGCACCTGATCTCCTAGTATAAAGATTTCAGTTTCAAGTTTTAATCATCAAGGGTCTTATATACGGAGTCTGTGTTGTTGCAAACTAATACCTGTCATTTCTCTGTTTTATATTACAGGAAGAAATTGAGATTGAATCGAAGGTTTTACGGGTTGGAAAAGCAGTTGGAGTTGTCACAGTGGAGATAAGGAAGAAAAAAACTGGGAAGATTGTTGCTCAGGGGCGCCATACCAAATATCTTGCTGTCTCTAGTAAACTCTGAAACAACCCCTTTTTAATTCTTGTTCAGAAATTTTATTGATATTCACTAATATAATTCTAGTTCCTTCATATTCTTATTGTTTGAATTTTAAATAGTGTGGTGACGAATAGTTATGTAATTATACACGATATACGAATGCTAGTATCTAAATAAGGTTGCAACGTTCAATTGCCAGAGCATGAAAAATGATATTTTGATTGAGCAAGTTTTAGATCGAGTTTTTGACCCAACGATTTCTGAACTCAAGCTAAACAATCTTGAGCATGAAATTGTGAATCAATAAACAATCCTACATGATCTTACTTGTATGTGCACATGCTTGTTCGTTCTTACATAATTTCTTTGTCCTACTGCATTTGTAGAATAATTGTACTCCAAAATAGGGTTTGGTTGTACTCCAAAATAACCATTAGGAACCTATCTTGCTTTTAAAATTAGTAATTCATGTGAACACGCAAGGCACCTACATACGCTTCATTTTAGCAGTGATTGAGCGGTTACATAAATAGTTAAATACGTTACAATTTGTTGAATGTGTCTGGTAATAACTTTTTCCATCTTTAGTTACTAAATTATTAGCTCGAGTTGCTAAAAACACGGTCATTCTTGTGAAGATTAGATAGCTCTGACAACTGGTCGAGGATGCCATTAATATGCTTTATGTGATAACTAAGGATGAAATCATGAAATTAGATAAAATAAAATCTTAATTCATAAGTTTCAATAGATCTAGTAGTTTTTGCTTCTAGTATACGTAAGGAGAGGGAAACTGCATAATCTGAATAAAAGTATGAAACACACTTCAGGATCTCTCTTTATAAAATCGGGGATAAAAAGAGAGACAGGGAATTCATGCGATGAAACTCAAACTAAGCACTCCCGAGCATGAATGTTTTACTTGTAGCATTCCTACATGGTTTAACAACATTGGCCTTTTTAGACATTCTTGTGAAGATTAGAAAGGTCTGTCAACTGGTCGTAAACCTATCTCCGCTTATCCAGCTGTATGAAAGTGATAAGATGCCATATATATCCATTTGTGAAGTTTAACTATGAAATCATGAAATAAATAAATAAATATATGATTTATTCATAAATTTCAGTAGAAACTCTGAGACAATGAATAAATTACACACCATTAGGATCTAGTAGTAGTTGCTTCTAGTACATAAGAGAATGAAACGACATAATCTTAATAAAACGTAGATCAGGGTCTCCCTTTTATTTTATGATAATAAAATAATGGATAAAGAGAGACTTAAGGAATTCATTTGATGAAATTTTCAAGGGCATTTGGCTTTGTTTCCATGAGTTTTGAGCTTTGCATAGCAAGGGCATACTTTCGTGTTCCCATAGGTACCTGGTGGAACACAGTGGCATCGTTCACAACATGTTCCACAAGCTCTACTGCATACATTCTTTCGCGATGATTTCATGCATCTCTTTGAGCATGCAAACTTGCAATCTGTAAACAAGAGAACAAAAACATAGAATAGATTAGTTGAATATTGAGGCACAACATGTCCTTTTTTCCGAACCATGTACTTAATCATTTGTTACGTAGGCACAATTAGTTTTACTGTACTGGTAACTTGCTATCTGCGCTGTAAACTTACTGATTTTCGGTTGTTTATGGTAATGGTGAACTTTTTTGTGGTGATGGTGAATTTTTTTGTGGTGATGAGTCTTGTGACTATCAGTGATGTCGCCAGTCTCCTTCACCTGAACATTTGTAGATTTTGTTACATTATAACAATCTGTACATAGAAATGTGTAGCTACAGTTTTTTTCCTTCTTTTATAGAAAACTAAAGACCATAGTTTCATACTATAAGAGGAAAATGTCTTACGTTATCCACAGAATCAGAAGAGAGAGGTTCAAAAAATGATGCATCTGCAAAAACCTGAAATAATGAACAATACATGTTATTAGATAGTCAAGAACATTAACACGATTAGTCGAAGAAAGTAGGGTTGTTGTGATAGTGTGATTTGAACCTGTAGAAAGAGGAAAATGAGAAGTATAGCCGGAAGGAGCTTCATTGTATGCATGATTATGGATAGATAACTAGAAAGTTGTGCACAGTGAATAATAAGAAAACCTTAGGATATCTCGAGTTTTATAAGCGAAAAAGAAAGCTGTCAAGAAAGAGACGGGTGTTATAATAGCTTTTGGCAACTAAGAATCATGTGAAAGAAGATGGTTCACATGCATGTGAAGAAGGTTAGCTAGAGTCTTCTTTACAGGCTTTTATTTGAAACTGCAAGTGAAAATTTAAAGAAAATGCAGGAGACAAATTGTTAACAGCCTTGCTGAATGCTTGTGAATAATTAGCATAAGATAAAACAGCTGTGTCGATTCTGTGTTGAGGATGACATGACTAGAGAGAGAAATTTCTGTAAAGAGACAAATACATGAAAAACATTATTGGTCCCCCTTACAAAATCACAGGTTGAAAGAAATAAAGAAGTTGAAGTCATGAAATTCGGATCGACATGAATTTCCAGTCGTGCACTACAGCCAGTTTTATTGTTTAAGTGTTACTGCAGGCGGCTTTATTGCTAGCGTTACGCCAATTTTGATTATTTCTCGTGAGTTTTGATATGACTGTTTGTTTCTGTGATTTTTCTTTAAGCATATGATATTGATCTGGTATGAGGTAACTGAATTTGAACTGTATGTGTAGTCTCTGAAATGAATTTTATCTTTTAGAAAGGCGATACGACCTTCACCTTTAGGATTGCATGTCACTGGGTTCATATATATCTTCAAAAGCTAATCTTGTTATTTGTTATATGTCCAGTACTAGTATTAGATCCTTTCACCACTTTCAAAAGCGCAGCAATTCAGTGCAGGATCGGATCCTGTTATCTGATATCTATTTCAATATTAAAAATGGACCACATCGACGAGTCACATTGGACCATTTTACGCCTCTGTAGATCCTCAGACTGCTTTTCAGATGCCTTATGCAGACACTTTCCTCCTCCATGACCCCATTTAGTACACCGTTTCCATGATACCGTCTTTTCCTGGCAATAATAGAGCCGGAGAGGCCCTATGTATGATGCATTGGATTAATCCAAGTTACCGTCACATGAAGCAGTAAAAATGAGTAAGAATCACTGATAAGACGGTGCAAATTACCATCACCAAGGCGCCAAGGACAGATGACCTCCATACTGACCAACCGGCACAGGAGAAATATTTGGAACGATATGCATCCTTATGGACCACAGTAACAAGGACAAAAACTTCATTAACCCAAGAAAATCTTGTCGAAATCTTTGTAGTCCCATGACTAGTTATCCAATACAGACTCTGCGTCTCGCTCGTGTTTGTGTTTTGTTTTGTCCTCATAATGACTGTTAACAATCCCAAGTTGCCAACCTTACCAAAACAGGTATCTATCTATCTGGTGTAATAATGTTTATCACAGAAATGTACGTTCTTTTTTCTTTTTTTTCGCAGCAGCCATCAAAAAGAAGTTACATAACACTCATGCTAGCACAATTCCATAAAATTCTAGAAAAGAGTTTCTATCATTTATTTTAGCCTAAAAATATCGGCCAAATTGAAAAATTGATAGTAATTTTTTTCCAGAAACGAGGTGGTACGATTTTTTTTTTTCTTTTCTCTGGAAATTTCTTTGCCTGGAATGATTGACATGACTTATACTGCTTTTAGTTATTTCCTAAGGCTACACATTTCTTACGCCATACTCGGATTGCGTGCACCCAAACCAAAACTAGTGAAGTTAACATAATGAGGAGATCATCAACTACATTTTCTCAACTAAATCTCAACCAACGTAAATCAAATTATTGTATTTTTCCACTATTAATAAGCACCATCATGAACATGTTAATCCACTTCAAACTCACCAAGGCACGGTTGTGAAGCACAACCATGGGTACTTGTTACAAATCTTTTTTCTTCGTGTTGTCTTCAGTCATTGCATTTTCATCACCAAATATCAAGTTCAGCTCGGCGGCTCGTCAACTTTTGCAAACATCAAACACACTACCTGCTATTCCCACAATTCCAAATGGTCCGACTGTACTGCCTACTAACATTCCAAATTTCTCATTGCCTCCTCCATTGTCTGGAACTCAGAACTTTCCAACAACTACCGTTCCTTCATCAGTTGCACCTGTATTCCCTGATACATTTAGTTTCTTGAGCCCTCCTCCTCCTCCCAGAGTAACAAGCAGTACCAGTCCTTGAATTCACGACATAACTTGATTGTATACTTCCTGTTAAAGGGAGACGTTTGATGTATGATCAGTATCATTCTAGAAATAAATCTCTTTTGATTAATTCACTTCCTACACTAGTTCGTGGTATTTTTGTTGCAAGAATTGAATATTGGGCATTGTAAATGTCACGCCGACTAGGTTAGCAGTAAGTACCAAGAAGAACCAGGAATATTTTACTGCATTTACGAATTGTTCGTTTTTTCCTCGCTCATCTGAGTTGTCTGAGTCTAAACCTGACGATTTACTTATCTGGATCTAACTCAATATGTTTGTTTTTTTTAGTCAGATCCGATTCGTCTGACTCAAAAATAATGAGTCATAATTTGGTCCCATGAATCAGGGGTATTTTATTCCCTGACTCAAATGTGTCTGAGCCAGGGATTAAATCTGAACCAGGTCGCGAGTCAGAGCTGACTCAAAATAAAATAAAAAAAACAAAAGGTCGAACATCAGACTCGAGCCGAGTCAGGATCCGAGTCAGATTCATACGTCGAGTCAGCAAAACAAAGACACTCTTAAACGTGCACGTTTTCTTTTTCCTATTCCAAACTAATGGTTTGTTTGTTTTTTTGATTCAACCGACTGTTTGGATCTCGGCTAATTTGATCTGACTCAAAATTATAAAATAATAAAAAATATTTCTTATTTTTAGTCAGATGATACCCGACTCAATTAACTTTGACTCAAATCTGGAGTCGGATATCAGAAATTTCTTTAAAAGCAAATGTTTTGACATCTAATTCAGCCCGAGTCAAATATCGAATCAAATCCAAACAAACAAAGCATAACTCGTCGATCCCGACTCCTTATAATTTTGTTAGTTTCATAGTTATTGAATAGGACCATATCGTTGAGAACTTTTGAATCCCGTTAGTTCCCATCGTAGTCTCATACTCCATCAATGTAAACGGTTCACCGTTCGACCATATCAAACCATCAAGGAGACTTCGCAAGGGTGACCCTTTGTCACCCTATCTGTTCATCATATGCGCGGAAATCCTTTCATCAAATTTGGGTCACGAGCAACTACAAGGAAAGATTAAAGGACTGAAGCTTGCGCCAAACATAGCTCCTCTACTCCATCTCATGTATGCAGATGATTTTCTCATCACATGTGTGGCCGAACCAGAGACATGCCATACGATACAAAAGGTGCTAGATGCTTACTCCAACTCGGCATGCCAACAAATAAATAAGGATAAGTCCTTAATTATACACCACCCGAAATCGCATCCGCACGAGGTCGATGGACTATGCAATTTTTTACCGCATTCCAATGACCCAACACCCACCGATCTATCTAGGTGCCCATTTCAAGCGAGGAAGAATCAGCTCCCGCATGTTCACAGAACTTCTCAACAGAATGGAACGAAAGGCAAAAGGATGGATCACTAAATGTGTAAATCAGGCGGGAAGGGAATTACTCATTAAGACTTCTCTACTACCAACGGCAAACCATGTCATGCAGACACAACTCCTACCGACACATATCCACAAACGGATAGATAGGATAACAAGGAATTTTTTCTGGGGGCATGACAGTACAAAAAGGAAACTACATCCCATTGGATGGACGAAAGTAACAAAGATGAGATGCAATGGAGGAACGGGCATAAGAAGGAGTAAAGAACATAACAAAGCACTTCTAATGAAGAAAGTTTGGCAAGTTCAGGGAGATGACAAATTAATATGGGCAACAATGGCAAGAGACAAATATCTACATAATGGACCATTTTTGGAGCTACCGATAGAAAAACCAAAACCCACAGCAAGTCCAACATGGAAATATTTAACTAACTTAGTTGTTTTTTTGTAGGAACACTGTGTTTCCAAAATTGGAAATGGCCAACTCACATCAATACTAGGGAACTGGATCCCACACCACAACACCACACCAATCCACTCACCCATCCCAAACATCCAAGTTTCAAACCTAATTCACACCTTCTCAAACTCTTGGAATCATGAACGCATCCACACCATGTTCCCAGCCAAAATAGCACAACACATCCCAAATATCCATCTCCCAAAAACACCTCAACCAGATACTCTCATTTGGCCATTCACAACAAATGGGAACTATTCATCGAAAACAGGCTACCAAATCCTCATAACCCCTACAACCAAACCCAATAATAACCAACAAAATGATCCCCAGGCAACAACCTCAGCAGGGATTGCCTCAGTAAGCAACATACCACCTCAATCCATACCAATACACTCCACTCCACCACAACAACATTTCAAATCCATCTGGAACTTGGAATGCCCACCAAAAATCAGGCTTTTCTTATGGAAAGCCAGCTTAGAAGGACTACCAACATTCAGTCTTTTGGCAGAGAGAAATATCACCACAACAAACCTCTTCCCATTATGCAGAACGACTTTAGAAACGGCACAGCATATTCTGTTCCAATGTGTACGAGCAACAACCATATGGAAACAGATTATACTATCTCTCAATCAATCAAACCCAACAAACCAAACGAGAATTACGCAACAACAACCAACAACCATTTGGGAAGCTATGCACCACCAGATCCCAATACACAGAAGGGCTATCTTTGCCTTTACACTGTGACATTTATGGTTAGCAAGGAATGCGGCGGTCTCTAGGAATCAACTTCTATCTCTCGACTCAAATAACTCAAACAATACAGTAATGTTCGAAGAATACAATTTGGGCACAAAAACACTTAATGCCAATACTACACAACAACAACAACGACAGACTACATCAACAACACTAATGATCGGATGGGAGCCACCACCGGAAAACTGGATCAAGATAAACACGGATGGCGCAGCAAAAGGAAATCCAGGAATAGCGGGAGCAGGTATTATCAGAAGGAACTATCAAGGCACGTTACTCATTGTTATGGCAGCACCGTTGGGGATTACGACATCAACAACAGAGGAAACATGGGGGCTACTACTAGCGCTTCGCATAGCAACTCAACAACAATGGACTAAGGTATGCTTTGAAATGGACTCATAACTGGTGATCCAACTACTACAAAAACAACACAAACCGCAACCTTGGTACTTAAGAACTATGCTAGACGAAATAGAGGAACTCATGCAACAAATCCCACATATGCGACTACAACATACCTACCGTGAAGGAAATCAGGCGGATGATGAACTGGCGAACCACGCAGCTAAACACCAAATAACACATCCAGCGTCGGCTTCGACAAAAATTTGGCACAACAACTACCCAACTTTTCTTTCCAATATCTTGTATGCAGATAAAATAGGGGCGAAATACCCAAAAAATATAACCTCTACTTTGAGTTAATAAATCGGTTCACAAGCTTAAAAAAAAAAAAAAAAAAAGGTACAAAATTATAGCACATAACACAGATACAAAGTCAGATTGAAATCCCGAGTCAGATACAAAGTGATAGTACCGTAAATTACCGGTAGGGTGGAAACATCTAATATCGGTTTTTCAGCTGTTCCTCATTTTTTTCCTGGTTCTTGCTTAACATAACACAGACACTGTAAATAAACCTTTCTCCCCCAAAAATATTTCACCTAACTCTTTCTCTCGTTAGAAATCTTTGATTCTGCAGAAAAAAATTGGACTCGTTTATTCCGTTTCAGTACCAAGAGGTAATTCTTCTTCTTTTACATGGATTTTTTATATATTTATAATTCGTTTCAAAATTCCTGTTTTATACTGTAACTTTCATTGATCAGTGTTAATGGGGACAATTCTTTTGAGATTTATTTGAATATACTGTTGATTCCCAACAATGGGTTTTGCTTTAATTTCTTTAATTTAATCTGGGTTATGCTTTTTTTGGTCTATCTCGCACATGTTTTAGACAAAATTGGGGTAAATTGGAGATGATTTAGGAAATTTTATCAAATTATTGTGATGGTATTAGGGTTATGGAGATGAACCCATGTTGTCATTGGCTTTGAGATGTTGAAATTCTAGTGCTTTTTTGTTTATAGCATGTCAGTTCTTGCTTTAGTAGATTGGAGGTAGGCCAACAAGATTCCCACAGTGCGAGTGAGTGACGAGTCGACTGACTGTTAGGTACTTGGCAGTGACATTCTGGGAGTTGTCGGAATTCATCGAACATGAGAACGTTTAGTTGGTTAAATAGTACTGGCTTACATCAATAAAAGGAGAAATGAAATCAGATGTTTTTCTTCAATTCGTTCTGGGTAGGGTTCTCGCGAATCAGGTGAGGATCAAACCTGAAAATTGAGTATATGAATAACTAGAGATCGGTTGATTTGAAGTATGGAATACTTCTGAAATTTTCCTTTTGGATTGCGTAGTATCAACTTAAGTAGTATGTACATTTAGAAGACAATAACTACTGATCCCTTGTTCTTTTCTTGGGGGAGTTAGTATTAAGTTAAACTAGTTTTTACTTTCTCGCTGGTTTTAGTGAGTCCATTTTTTTTTATTTTTCGAGTTTTTGCTTGTTTAAATATTGATGTCTACATGTCAAACAGGTGGGTCGTAGGTAGCTGAGGGAAATACTTCTTTTATCCTACTTTGGTTCTTTCTGCAGACGCCTTCACAGCGGCGCTACCTCCTCTTATGCGAACACCAAAATCGAGCTGGTAATGTGTTTATGAACACTTTCATCTTTGCTTTCAGTTGAATCTCTTTCTTAGCAGCTTTTGCGCTAGATGTTTGTAATATTTCTTGTTATGAGACTTGCTATGTATGTCTTGTTATGAAACTTGCGAATTAGGTGTGTTTGATATGTCCTATTATGAAAATGTTTGTAACTGAATTTGGCTCAATGATTTATGGTAAATAATAACCAAATATCTGGTGATGATTTTAACATGATCTTGTTTATGTTCAAGTACCAGAGTTTAGTCAACTGCCCAATTGAATTGGTAATGATTTAGAGAGGAGAACTCAATTCACATACAATCCTAAACACCTTGCATATTTTAAATTGCACAGATGCTAGTAAGACTTTTGTGTTGATTTTCGACTGATTGGGTTTCTTGGATTCGAGATGCAGACGTTAACTACCCAAAGATTTCCTCGTAACTATGGAAGTACTAAGAAGCAAACAGAACAATAGCGGGTATACTTCTTTACCTTTCATTATCTCCACTTGAACCTTTCCTCTGAATATTTTATGTTTATAAATTTTTGCTTGGTGTTGGGATCACCTCATCTTCACTGCGTCCTTCAGCTAGTTGATTAACGTTTGGCAAATGATGGGATTATCTGATTTTGACTTCTTCAATCTTTATTTTAGGATATATTTACCATACAGAATTCTGACCTTAGAAACTCTCTATTAAGGTTCTCTCTTCGTGTTTGCGGTCTGGGTGTTCCTTCCACAAGTCCTTCATTTCTGCTTCCTCTAGTTCTCTTTTCAGTCAACTGCTTCTGTTACTTTCTTTGCCTGATTCTTATTTCCAATCTGCTTATCCCTTGCTATTTATCTATTGGAGTATTCAGCAGTTATTCCAACTAGAGGATCATGCTGTACTTGTTAACTTAAATTTTGATTTAGATAAAGGCTTAAGTTTCTCTCCCCTGTTTTGTAGGTTTGAACTTGTAAATGATAGAATTGCAAGAGCTGCGAATCTACTTGCTCAAGTAAATGACTTGTATTCTTCTGTCTACATTCGTTATTTGGCAATGCCTATATTTTCCTTTTGTATTCATTGCCTATATATGGTAGAGCTCTGGCAGTAGCATTGTTCGTTTACAAGCTCATTTATGTTCATTTCAGGAAACTTTTGCCTTATTGCTTCAATTACTTTGGCATTTTCTCCACCTTGTGATTATTGTTTGGCATGTAATTCTGAGGACAACCCTTACACTTCATAGCTACTTAATATCAAGTGGGCTGCTTAAGAAGTATCAAACTCTTGATTTAAAAAATCTCCGGTACCTAGCCATTGTAGTAGAAGATGAAGAAGCTTATGATATAGCAAGAATCGTAAAGCTTCTACAGTGGGTATCACAGATTGGAGTGAAGCGCATCTGTCTTTATGATAGGGCTGGTAAGTGAAAGAGAAGACCGGAAGTGCTAAAAATGGTTATAGTTATTACTTTAACTCTTTGTATACCATGTTGTTGTTCAGTTTTAGTCACTTTTTGTGTTTTAGGTGCGTTGAAGGAGTGCAAGAAAGTCATTTTGCAGGAACTTGATGCAAGAGAATGGGTATGTTTTAGTTTCATATTTTATTATCCGCCTCTTGCTCTGAAATCATCTTATTTTTGTATTTAGAAGATGGTCCTGCTACTTTGGAGCAAATTTAACTTTTTTATATACTTGATATATCAATGATGTTCCTGGTGCATCATTGATACTACACCTGTCAAGACTTCATATCAAACAGTCAGGTTGTGTCAGATGATGCATTTGTTGAAAGAAGGCTTGATTTATCTCTTTGTATCATGTTGTGTAATCTGTTAAAGGAACCTGAATGTTTCACCGTTATTTAAAAAACTGCATTTTGCATGGTGGCATTCCAGTTTATTTAGGTGTCCAGTATAATTCTAGGTAAAGTTAGCTCCTTCAGCGTCACCATTATTTGCAGGGAGTAAGTTCCTTGTTACTTAGCCACATGTTAACTATGCCACTACCAGAACTAGTATATCGATAACCTTTATAATAAGGTTGCATGCTTAAGAGTGTTCATTGTCGTTGTTTGGTACTTAAAGCAATAGCTTACAATCTGTCATCTTGGGAATTGCACTTCAACTGTGTGTCTGTGCTGCAAGCCATGGGTTCGTACACAGTTACACCTAGTAATATTGAACCGAGGATTTCATCCAATAATAAAATACTTACACATTGTAAGGACTGATAATTGTAGGGTGATCTACTAAGATCATAGACCAGGCAGAATAAACAAAATTAAATTTAAAATAGTACTTATTATCCTCTATTTTTGGACTCCGGAGCTTATCTAAGTTCTATTTGAATCTATCCCCTTATGGCTGTAATGTGGAATTAACTTTGCAAGTTTGTACTTATATACTTCACACCAATGAAACCTCTCATAAACTTGTTCAGACTCTGCACCCCATATTATTTCTTCATCGCCTTGTTCTTTCCTTTAAAATAGATTAAACGTTAATGTTCCTCTAAAGTTCTTTTGCCAATGGCATAGTCTGACACATCCATCTGAATTTCAAATGGCTGTGTGATCTGGCAACTCTCATACTGGGATGTCTGATCTTAACCTGTAAAGAATTATGAGTGACGACAGAGTTCTCATGCAGGAAAATGATGTAAAGAGAATCGATCTTGATCAGGATCAAATGACTATAGAGTTTGCTTCATTCTCTGATGGGAAAGCAGGAATAGCTAAAGCGAGTAGTCTTCTCTGTTCGAAGTACTTGAAAATTGATAGTTTGGGTGGAAATCAGCATAAGCCAACAATCTTCAAAGAATCCGACTTAACAGAAGCTTTGCGAGAAGTTGGTTCGTTTCTTGTATAGATATGTTTATTATCTTACTATAATTCTTTAGATTCAGGTCCATAATATGAAAACATTTTTGACACAGTTCTTGGATATTAGGTCATTATGGGCCCAAACCCAATCTGCTACTGACATATGGAGCTGTTAGGTGCCACCTAGGTTTTCCTGCATGGAGAATGCCATATACCGAGATCGTGTGAGTTATCTATCATTTAATAGTTTATCTTCCTTGTCCGATTTTCCCATCATATATCATCTTGTAATTGATGTTCCGCGCTCAGGAATGCTATCGTTTTTAAGTTGTTTACTTCGTTACAGACACATGGGGCCACTACAATCCATGAAATATGGAGCACTACTAAAATCCATTGAAGAATTCACCAGGGTTAAACAAAATTACGGTTAGTGGTGTCCAGTATTACTATTTTCTTGCTAAATTCTTGTTTGCTCTTTACTTCTCCATAATGGTCTTTGTTTTCTTGCATACTCGGTTCTTTTTCTCTCTTATTTTGGCTTTATTATTGTGTGACAAATGTTTTTTTTTTCAAAACCTCCACCTCTTTAACGAGGCCTTGAGAACCCCATTTAAGCCATTTGAATCGTTTTCATTTGCAGCTTTTATGAATTTTGAATCATGTCTGTATATCTTTACAATGACACTCATCTTACATTCTTACTCATTCATCTTTTATCACATGCAAATGACGGAGTTTTGCAAAGAACAGTCTTTCGTTATATTATATCAGGCCAAAACTCTGGTTTGCAGAAATTCTAAAATGGACAACATATGTGTATATGATATAGTTATTGGCATCTGAAGTTACTGGGTTAATGAATTTGCTGTATTTTCTGTCAGGTGCATGACTGTCATTATGATGCGCGCCAAAAGAAAAGCACAGGGGGAAGGACAAATAAAATATGAAACTAATGTCAGTCAAGGTTCAGATTACGTATTACTTATACGCATTTTATACTTTTATTTGAGGATGGAGAAGTCATATAATTAGAAGACAGTAATGTATCCCTACATATATGAGATGCTTAGGCGCATTAGTATGTAATTTTTTCTACATGTAAGGAACTTTAATAAAAATCATTATAAGTAAATGTGGTATCTTAAACTTGTTAGCCGGACTTGTTGGACTAGAATTCAAGGTAAGCTTCGACTTCGATAGGTTTTTCTAATTGGTTTGATCAATTCACAAGATCTTGCAAGATTAGGACTTCGAGCTCTGTTTTGAACCCCATATCTTCAGATGAGCTCTTTTTTTGAATCTTCTAGGTAATAAACGGTGCCGAAAGTTTAACTAATTGATGTTTATTGTTTGCTCCATTGAATCTCTGTAATTACCCTGTATCAAAAGATTCAAAACTGTTAGGGATTTCTATCCCGGTTAAATGCATAGAACTCGACGGGAAGAAACAAAATACCTAAGATATCAGAATTGCAATTGTGACTCAAATACTGCTCTATCACCGTAAGTGACACAAAAAGATTTAAAATTTGCCTCTTGGTTCGAATTCACGGGAACCAACATCTGCTAATGTAACTCAAAATCACTATAACTCAATGATAGTATCAACATCACACCATTTTTTTGCTGCCGCCTCCTGGCCAAACTTAAATTGGTCTTACCCAAAATTTGCACTTTTTGAAATAAATTTGCATTGTAACACAAAAAAATTGTATCGGGACCTACACAGTTTATACTAGTGTGACCCTAAATTTTAGGTCACAGTTAATAGAAAGTTCGGTAACCAGACAGAACAACTTCTATTGAATCCTCTAAAAGTTAATTTGAAATTTGTGTTACCCAAGATTTAGGCAAAAAGTAATTCCTCAAAGTGAATCCAAACACAAGTGTTTTTATCTTGAACGTTTGTGAAGACTTTTTTTTTATAGAAAAACTTAGGCAAGAAGGCCTAAGAAGAGTACAAACTGGAGTGGATGGCAATAGCAGGACCACCACTTTTGGGATAAAGTTTTACAAGCCATAGCTAAGTTAAAAGCATCCAATTTTTATAGACTATGGATAAGTTTAAGACCTACTAGAACACAAGAAATGACATTAATTCGACTTTCATTGTCTTCATTTGTCTCTCTACTGATTCTCTCATGATAACTGAGACAAAATCTTCCTTGAACATCATTGTGGTATAGCATAGTGAAGCGTACTAGAATTTCCATGGATTCAGCTTGAATTTCGACATTTATGTCTTGTAAATCCTTGACCCAATCAAAAGTTAAGTATGCTCCTCATGTTGCTCTTCATTCTCCATAATGTCATGGATATCCTCTAGTCCTAATGGAATTTTCTGCAAAATCAGTAGTTGTGAGAGCAATGAAGTATGTAAGGGTCTTAGGATTCTGAAGGGTGCAGATTTTTAATATTATTCCAAATGCTCCTCTTGGATGAGAATCCAAAGAGTAACCGGTGATATTTTCCTCGGTTAACTAGTTATCATAACCATCATTCTGGATAATAGAATTTAGTATGTGATCATGAAAATGGTGAACTCTATTATAGTTACTCAGATGTTTCCGAATACTGCTAGTTGTATGTATGGCATTCAGCCTGATTTGTTTGAAGATGTAATCACACCTAGATTTCCATGTGTACCAGCAAGCTGTAGCTAAAATATGACTACTGGTAATGGTGTTTCCTGTATATAACCAAGAGATTAACCAATCCTGAAAGTTTGTGGTGGAATCAAACTCTCCATGGTTGGGTCCAAGCAGCATCTGCCAAACAGGGGTTGTAGCAAGACAATTAAAAAACATATGTGTCATATTTTCCTCCCCACTATTGCACAATTTTCAAATGGGATCCATGTAATGCAGGATGGTACCTGTTTCAGCATTGGTGGTTATGATTCCATGAGCACATTTCCATGGGAAAATCTGTATTACAGGAGAAATATCCATATTCCATAAGGCTTGCCAATTGCAAGTCGAGCATCATTTTTATAAAGGATCCCCATTTTTGCTTTATATAAAGACTTTACAGAGAAGTCTCTAGAGTCATTAAGATTCCATAGAATCTTATCATCTTCTCCTGGGTGGATGGTGATATTGAAGATAGCTGTGGCAATATCAGCGTGGAACCAAGTGTTGATCAAGGAGGCATTACAGCCACCATTGTGTAGCATTATAATGGAAGGAGGGCAGTTGGCAGGTTTTGAAATTGGGGAGGATATGTTAGGAATCCAAATATCCTCCCAAATGTCGATTTCCTTGTCGTTCCCAATTCTCCAGGAGCTGTGATCTTGGATGTTGTGTATTCCTTCCAGAATTCCCTTCAATTCCAAGAATCTCAATCTTTGGGGTTGATATCCATGTTTAAGACATTTCTTCCAAGAAGATATTTAGCATCCATGAGCTGGTACTAAAGAGACCCTTTATCTTTTTCCAACCTCCAACCAATTGTAGTTATCATAGAGATATTGAAATGTTCCATATTTATGAAACCCAACCCTCAAAGCTTTGCGGGTTTACAAATAGTTGTCCAAACCTTTAGGTAGTAGCCTTTGTGTCAGGTTATCTAAGTCCCCCCCCCCCCTAGAAGAAATCTCTTTGAAGCTTGTTTAGATCCTGACAAGTTTTCTTATGGAGATTGAAAAAGTTCATCTGGTAATTGCTAGTGGTGTAAGTCACAGAATCGATAAGAACATGCCTACCAGCACGATATAGAGGAGTACCATTTTTCCAGTTCGCAAGCCTAAGTTTGAGCTTGTCAACAACAGGCTTGAAAGGGGTAATCTTGCTTCTATGGGTGAAGAGGGGAGATCCACGGTACTTATCATTCAATTGAAGAATCTGAACCCCCATGTTTTTGCTGATATTAGAACTGATAGTAGGTTCAGTGTTGTTGCTGAAGAATACCCAAAATTTATTAACTAACCGGAGGAGTTACTGAAAATTTTGAGAATATCCATTAAGTTCTGACTTTCCATCTTGTTGGCTTTGCAGAACATCATACAATCATCAGCAAACAGGTGATAGTTGATAGAAGGAGCACTCTTGCAGATTTTGATACCACTAATGAGGCCCATATCTTCAACTTGGATGAGAGTTCTAGAGAGAGCTTCCACGCAGAAGAGGAAAAGGTAGGGGGATATGGGATCACCATGTTTATCCCTCTAGATGGCTGGAAGAAACTGTCATGTGAATCATTGATCATAACAACAGAGGTAGTAGTAAAGATACACTGGTTAATGTTCCACGCCATTTATCATTAAAACCCATTTTATTCATGATAGTGATGAGGAAGCCTCAATCCACGATGTCAAAATCCTTAGGCATATCAATTTTAATGCCCATGGGAAAGTACCCTAATTAGGTAAAATTTCTTACGACTGCTCGTTTAAATATTTCTGTGCGATCAAGAAGCTCTACGAGTACCGTTGGTTGGAAACTAGATAATTGCAGTGATATTAGTTTTTCGATTGATTTGATTGACTAACGGTTGTTGAAACTTTGATTGCACCTAGTTTGTTTATTCTTAAGAATCTTCTCTTCTGATATAAGATTCACTCAAAAGTATCGATGGGATCTTTAGAACTGTTTGTAGATCTAAAGACATCTTGTGATAATCCATTGTTAACAGACTCCGTTATGTGCGTGATTGATCACAAGAGATTCAAGTTGTGTTGTGCAGGTTTTAATTGAAGATTAAAGAAGATTTAATGACAAAGAAGAATTCTTATTGGTTTCTCATATCTTTGTCTTACACAAACCTTGATCGGCTGGGATCCAACTAGAATCAGATTTATTTGATTGATAGTTGTGTGAGATCGGCATTCGCAATATATCTCTTTGATATTTATTTGGATTGAGTGCGAATCTAAACTTGACTACTTTTGTAGTTATTAGATAGATTGATCTAATTGCAAAGGTATTTATTAGCTTAAACGGAAGAGCCTTTGCATATGACTTGAGATATCTTTATCTAGAAAGAATCAATAGAGTTGTTACCAAACAGATTTGTTGTTCCTTTACTGTTTGGAATATGATCCAAAAGAATTGTTCCAGTGCGTGCACTCATCGAAGTCGGAAGCGCAGGGATACTGAGTGATGAGTGCCAAATAGTGCATATTCATACACCTTTTTATTGGCATTTTACTCATCTTTTGCGCTTAGAAATCAGATATTATCTCAGATTCTGTGTTTTCCTTGTTTTCAAGAATAAATATTTATATTAATTAATTTTGTGTTTTTAGGTAATAAATAAAGCTCGGAGAATCTGAGGAGCCAAAAGAGCGAAGAATTGGAGTCAAGCATTTATGGAGCAGATAGCCAAATCCCGCGCGCGAATCAGTTGCAACCCAACAAGGAAGATATGGGCTAGAGCTACCCACGACCCGGATCCGAACCCGCTCATCCCGAGCCGTTGAGATCTCTATCTTCCACATCCAATGGTCGCCGCCTCCACGTGCATCATAGATCGCTGCTCCCGTGCAACACCGGATCAAGCCAAAACCGCTTACCTCCCCGAGCCGTTCGGATCTCCATCGGCTCCATCCGACGCTCGCTAGGCCATTCCCATCGACTCCGTTGTTCATGCCTCACGACAAATTGACCAACACCCTATACCCCCATAGACAAACCCTATTCTCTTCATCTCCTTCTCTCACCTTCTTCTCTCCCGTCTCCATCGAGCGAGCTAGCTCGCTCTTTCCTGAACACCACCTCCATCTCCCGTCTTCGCCTTTGACCATTTCTACCACCACCCGTACGGTCTCGACCACCAACAACTCCTGCATAGCCCGCTCCTAGTATTAATTATCTATTACATAGCTTCTCAAACCCTAGAAGCTAAATGATAGATAATTGAAACTAGGGTTAGCCAACAACCAAAGCATGGAGCGCAGGAGACGATTTGACAAGAGAGGAGTGCGATTCAGAGTATGGGTTTGATTTAATTGCTATTTTAAATTTAATTAGGGTTTGTATTTTGGGGATTTTTGTGCATGTATAAATAGCAGTGAGGGGTTTGTGTAGAAAGACACGCCTGGATTAGCCAGTGCGGTCAATTAGAGTTAATTTTTGTTCTTTGTTGTTTTGGATGTTTTAATTCAAAGTGCTAGGGTTTGAGATGAAACCCTAGCTTATCACTTGTGTTTTTCTTCATGAACTGTTCTTGATTGCTTAGCTATTTTCAAGATAGGATTTAATCTCAAAGATGTCACACTTTGCTCTCACAAAGTGTATACCAATACCATGGATGCCTTTGTAGTTGGATTATCCCCGTGATGACTATGCTACAACTCAAGCTCAATTAGACTAATGTTTATCTGATTAATTGTGCTTTAGTCGGGTGATTAATACTTAGGATAAATACCTTAGTTGTGATTAAAATTATCAGTTGGAGAAACATCTTAGACATAAGGCGGACTCGACACCTCTTCCTTAGTTGTCATAAGAACAAGAGTAATATCACGAGTTAAAGACACGGTGTAGGTTAATGGTGGATTTGCAGCCCTAGTATCACCCTTCTATCATCACTGTTTTATACCTTAGTTTAGGTTCACATCTTCACTTCAGACCGTTTCGGCACAAAATATCTTTTGTTACACTCTGTCACTTGTTACTTGCTAGGAAACTCGGTTTAGCATAGCCATAGATTATTGAAAACACCCCTCGTCTCCGTGGATCGACCCGTACTTGCGCGTCTCCGATAGACGCCGTGCACTTGCGGTTATCACCGTAGGCCATATAATTCATACACTTTCGAGGCCTACCACCGAGGAAACTAAGTGAACTAGGGGTAGTTGTTTGGTCTCAACTATACGAAGTTGGTTTAGATTTTGCATAGCGGCTTAATTCTTAGAGTATTCAATTCTGGACTAGGTCCCGGGGTTTTCAACATTTGCAGTTTCCTCGTTAACAAAATCTTGTTGTGCCTTTTACTTTTCTATTTCTGCAATTATAATTGTTTATTATATAATTAGAATTAAAATACACAAACGTTAACTCCTCTTTACTTGATACTGATCCTATAGAGTTCGGTTAAGTTCGAACCTATCATCAAGTAATCACACTTTGGTAGTCATATTGTCTCGATCTCATATCCATAGACAATCACACAAAGTGTGAATACCGATTTGTAGTATTGTCTCGACTTTGTACATAGACAATCACTTTCGGTAAGAGGACTTATAGGTGGATAAATTAAAGATTGTGGTGTATTTGGGTATTCTCGTCTTTTCAAAGTGGTTAGTGAAACAGGTGATCACCTCTTGGTAATCAGTAATCCATGTCCCGTTTGGGTCCTGAACGGAGTCAATTTTATTACTTCTGGTTCTGCATTTGGTAGTTATATGGAAGTATTTTGTGTTTTTGTCTCCTAGATTAATAACTTGATCTCTACTTTTGGTTTTCCATGAATACTCTTCAATGTCCATCCAATCTTTAAGCTTTTGTCTAGCAAGTTTGATGGTGTAACCTCTGTCAGCTGTGACGAAATGTTTATGGAGCCAATCCAGATGCTTCTTGTAATCCTCAATGTTAGTTTTGATGTTGCCATACACTTCTTTATTCCAGATTGTGAGGTGCGACTTTGTGTCTTTGAATTTTCTAGCAATAAGATAAGCACTTAACCCTGGGATATCTTTTCTCCAGTATTCAACAATAATTTTCTTATATTCCTCATGATCAAGCAAAGGGCCAAATAATTTTGAAGGGAATTTTTCCATTTTTCCAATTAGGGTTGGAATTAAGCAGAATAGGATGATGGTCAGATCCTATAGCCAGAAAATTAGAAATAGTGGTGTTGGGAAACATCAATAACCAACTGTTAGTGGCTAGACCTGTATCTAGTCTTTGCTCAGTAAGAGCAGGACAAGATCTTCTGTTAGACCAAGTGAATTGGCATCTAGTGAAACCAAGATACACTAGGTCCAGATCCATAATTTTGGCATTAAAGAGGTTAGCCTCTATAGAATCAATAAAAGTTAAAATGTATTTTTAAAATTCATGAAGAAGGAAATTGAAATCTCCAATTATTAACCAGGGGATATTGTTGTTGAAAGCAGTAAGAGCCAAGATTCAATCATTTTAGTTATTTCATAAGGACTGCCATAGTAACCAGTAAAGACCCAAGGGGTGTTATAGGCAGTGCTGACAATGGCATTGATATGGTTGAGAGAGATATCAGTAATCTCAATTGAGATACTATTCTTACATATCAAAACAAGACCACCAGCAGTGCCACTAGCACCACTTGGTTCCACAAACCAGTATTTTTGGACATTGAATTCCTTCATTATTTTCTTTAACTTATCTTTCTTAAGTTATATCTCAGATAATAAGATAACATTTGGGTTGAGTTTGTTAAGCATATCATTCATACAATTTTTAGCATCTATAGTACCTAGACCTTGACAATTCCAAGGTAATAATAAAGTAAAGAATTGTCAAAAAAAAGAGATAGGGGGATACTTATAAATTTTCCTTCTAGCTATGCTACTATAGTAGTGAGAATTGATATCATAAGACATTCTCAAGAACTGGTGGCTATTAGGATAAAGGGTGTTGAGTTGTATGTGAATGTAAGAATTAGTACTATTAGAGAGGGTCATATAATCAAAGATTTTAACATGGGTATTGTTAATGTCATGATTAAAATAAAGGGAAAAAGAAGGATTTACGTTGATGGGGAGCTATCCAAGGTACCATTAGCCAAAGATTGAGCTGGAGCCACCTAATGATCTTTGTTGAATGCTTCCAGATCCCTGTATCCTTTAAGTCTATCAGCCTCATCATCAATAGATATAAGGGTTTTTTTCCTTTTGGGATCAGAGTTACTGGTTTCTAGAATGCCTGCATGCTTTCTTTGAAATTGTGGGTTTTTTTCTTGGAATCCTAGACTTCCTTCTTTTTCTTATGTATTTCAGCATCCATTTTAGCTTTAATTTGGCCTAAGGCGGGGATAGAATTGAAGGGAAAGGGATTTGGAGGTGGGGAAGCAAGGAAAATGATGAGATCAGTGTTCGGGCTAGACTCAGCAGAGTCTTTTCCCTGAGCCCTAGCAACAACTTTAATGTTGGGTATCTTCTTCTTATATGAGCCTAGGATTTTCTTAGAAATGAAGTGCTTCCTATTTTTGATTTGGCATTAGGGTGTTGAGGGGTTTTAGCAGTGCCATCATTGGGGAGATTTGCACCAAAAATGAGGAGGTGTTGGAGGTGGAAGCAATTGGCTATGGATTTTTTTTAGCTCAATTTTCTTAGCATACTTCAATTTTGCTTCAAATTCCATAGCAATTAGCAACATCAGCATCAAAATAGGATTTGTGGATGAGAGCCTTTCCATTGAGAGGCCCTTTCTGCTTAGGAGTAGATGGTTGTTCTGGGGTGGAGATAGGGTGGTGTTGAGTTAAAGGGATGGCACAGATTGGGTTAGGATGGTCTAGGATTCTACAAAATTTGCAGAATATTATACCATTCATGGCACAAGAAAATATAAGTCAGTGGGAGATGGTAAGGGTTTCAAAAGGTCCAATTCCAAATTTGAGGGGTCTAGTAACATCAGTAGTGAGCTTAACCTCCATGTTATTTTTAAATATATCTCTTCGATAAGGTCTTATGGCATCTTGGAAAACTCCAGCAGGCTTGAGGATACCCTTTATGTCATGAATGATATTCCATACCATAATTAACTTTAGAGAAGAGTTCACTACAAAATTAATGACTTTTAGTCACGGCCCAATTGCCACGGATTTGAATATCCGTGGCTATTTGTTTCATTTTTCCACGCTGAATAGGTTACCGTGGCAAATAGGTCACTCATTTGCCACGACATGATATAAAATTGCCACGGGCCTAGCTTTACACATTATAAACCTGCCGGATGACTTCTACTCATGACATAGTGGGCCGTGGGTATGGCGGGCCTTTTTCTTCGGGTCAGCAAATAGTGCCGTAGCAATTATTTCCCGTGGAATTCTCTTAAAACCCAAAGTCGTGGCTAGTATACCTGTAGAAGACCACGATCCCCACCTGATGAGATAACTCCCCAGTTCCTCCAGTTCCTCCCACCTCCCTTAACTCTCCACTTTCTTCGATTATATATGGATGCTATAAAAACAATTGATTCTTTGAAATAGTATACACAAAGAAGATTATACTTGAGTAAGTTGGGATTTGTAAAATTAGGTCTTCTTGTTTTGATTTTTTCGAAACTAGGGCTTTAAGTGGTAATTATTTATGTAGGAATCAACCTAATTGCATGTCAATTTCAATTATTTCGCACTGGTTTAGAATTTATCTTCTTTAATTTGGATTGTTTTATGATATTGGGTCAGATTTGGAAAAAGGAAATTCATCAATTTCATTATTCTCAGGACATCATCGGTTTTATCTGCACAAGCTGGTAAGAAATTTAATTTCTTGTTCCTTGATTTCATGTTGTGATTGTCATACATTTTGAGTTTCTTTTAGATGAAAGTTTAATTTTTGTCTTGAAATTCTAGCTAATGTTTTTGCTTTATAACATCAAGTAAACTAGGTTTACACTAGGTTTTTATTTAGCACTCTATTTCTAATTCAAGTGTAATTGCAAAACCCAGTATGCATGTATTTCTAGGTTAGTCAAATACTACTTTTGGTTATTCTCAGAGAAAGTTGGTTTTTTAGTAAGATATGTGCATCTGGATGTGTATTAAGTCTCCATTCTTATGAACCCAGTTGTTTGAGGGTAGGTTGTTGTCTTAAGTATCAGGAGTTTATGAAAATTGCTTTTCTGTTTGGTATTCTCACTCTAGAAAGAAAGAAAAAACCATGTCTTCCAAAACTGCAGAGGATATGAGATCGCATAAAGAAGGGCGAACTGATACTTATGATCCAAGTAGTCCAGGGAACCGCATTAATGTGTTCTTGAGACCTATGAATTTCTCCAGTAGTTATAATGATATTCTCAAGAATAAAATTGTTCAAAAAAACTCTTTTGACAAATAAATAGTTCTTCTCTGCCCATGTGCCGGCCTTGTCGTATGATGCTTTGAGAAGGTAAAGTATTAAGATTGATAGATATTTTTATGTACCATAGTGTTTCTCTTTGGAGAAGGATATTTGTCTCACAAATAGGACTGATCAACCAAAACGTGGAGCAGGGTAGCACTACAAACTCATGTACAGTTTAGTAACTTATATTTTGGATAGCTTGTTGTTGTTAAAATGCTTTTGGAGTATTTTATTATACTCACTTACAGGGATGATTCCTGAAATTGGGAATGTGATGAGAAATGAAATGGCTTAGAAATGTCACTAAGGATTTTAGTGTTTGAATGGGAATAATATCGTCATTGTTGGCTTTGCTTTCTGTCAATGTTTTAATATCATGATCAATTGATTATGTCAGCATCTGACTCCGAAACAAGCTAACTTTACCTTAGCGTATCTGGATTACTTTAATACCATACCGATTATCTCAATATCCTGATCCCACTTCTAGTATGGATTCTAGGCTTGGGTTTGTTTGTGTTTTGGATTGGTTTGTTCTTGGTTGACTCAAATTTTTCAGTTTTCATGTTGTGCTATATTGGTTGTGTTTGTGTTCACCTAGTATAGAAATTTCACATGTGATATTTAATATTTTTAATTTAAACGTGTTCATGATATGTGCCTTAAAGTAAAATGCAGTATGTTGATGTTTGGCATTAAAATGAACTGATATTATAGTGAGATGAGTACGTATAACAGTGATACTATGCACAACGTTACCTGAAATTATAAGTCTATTATAACTGTGCCCTGTTGTGTTATTGACCACAACTTTCTCAAGCTAATGTTAAATTAACATGTTGTGTACGTTACTGACCTGTTGCCTTGTCGATGAGGTGATAAGTCATTGTTATGACCTGTTATGTTATTGACATTTTGATGTGTTAGTTGTTCTTGTTCACCATATTTAAGGGGAGGAGAGCATGTTCGCCTGAGTACAAGTATTCCTTAGAAAATTTTCAAATTTGACCCATTCTGCAAATTTCAGGTCTTCTTGGAGTTTACTCATTCTGCTGTACGTTCAAGGTAAACGTTTCATGAAAGTGGAATCTGTTTTCCGATTGTAGTTTTTTCTATGAGCTGGAAAACTAGTGCAGGACCTTCATTTGTAGTTTGATACTTTTGGACAAGTTGAATTTTGGTTTTACAGAATTCGTCAGTATTTTCTGGTAGAATGAAGGTTTTATGGTAATTTGATTAACCCCTTTATATGTGATGTGGTCTTGATGCTCTATCATAAACTTGCAATACACAGAACTGATAAGGTTTTCAGAGTTTATTTCTCATATAGATTAGTAGCTTGAATTCATGACCAATACTTCCATTTTACTTAGAGATGAAAGGTTCACCATTTAGCTTCATCATCAGTAACTACTAATCTTGTTACGAATCAACTCTTTTTCGCTTGTGTAAGCTTATATGCTGAAAAAGCATCAAATTTCTGTATGTTATTGGCGGCTAGCTAATATGTTATAATCTTGTACCCATAGGACCAGAGCTAGAAAATATGATACTAGATAAACTTATTACTTAGTGTCCGTATCATATGAGAATCTTAATGTTAATAGTTATCAATGTTAATAGGATATGACCAGGTCAGTTATCAATCTTAATGCTGGTTAACGTGAGAATCTTAATGTTTGAGCTTAATTATTTTGATCAGTAGGATAGGACCAGGTCAATGGTTAATAGTTAGAAGTTAGGATGAAGCCAGGTTTTGAAATTATATGAGTTTCTTATGGAATGAGTAGACATATATTATCAATGCAGATTCACCTTGGCTACATTGCTCGCTGATTTCTTTATATCTTTTCCTTCTCTTCAAATTAGATCTTTATAAATTTCTACAAAGAGATCTAGTGATTGCTGCTAATTCAATTTTTTCAATGATGTAGGGATAGTTTTGGTTTCTCGGTTCTAAATTTTGACACTCTTATCAAGGCAAATTGTTTTTACCTTGTTTTGATTTCTTAGTATTAGATTTATTGTTACTCTTGGTGTTTTTAGGTTGTCATCGCAATAGTTGAGCATATTTGTAGTCGTTTCATGATTAAGAGAACATGGATAAGAGCTGGGTTGATAAGGACCCTGCTTCTCTAGAGTATGAGGAAGGGTTGAATGCATTCCTAGATTACGCCTACATCCATGGAAATCTTAATAGGGAAGGAAACTTGAAGTGTCCTTGTACTGAATGTAAAAATTTTGTGTGGCAAGAGCGAAGTAGAATTGTTGATGATTTAGTATGCTATTCCATGTTGCCAAGTTATACAAATTGGATTCATCATGGAGAAAGAAGTGTATCAACACCAGCACCAGAAATCAGGAATGAAGATGTTGAGGTTGATACTCATGTTGATGCTGATGGTATCCGTATTACATACGATCTTAGTGGTTTGTTGGGAGATGCTTTTCCTAATGAAGTTGATAGCGTGGACAATATGTAGGATGGAACGGAGGATGTTAATCTTAATTTTAAGATGTTGTTGGAACAGTCGAAAAAGGAGTTATACCCTGGTTGTGATAAAATGACAGTGTTGTCATTTTTTATTAGATTATGGCACATTAAATGCATTAATCAGTTGAGCAATAAAGCATTTACTATGATGCTTAAGCTTGCACGAGATTCGTTTCCAGATGGGTGTTCGCTCCCAAAGAATTTCACTCAGTGTAAGAAAATAATTATAGATTTGGGTATGGGTTATAATAAAATTGATGCTTGTCGGAATGATTGCATGTTATTCTGGAAGGATGACTCAAAATTGGACGAGTGCAATGTTTCCGGGGATTCAAGGTGGAAGATAGTCAGACCTGGGAAGAAGAAGAATACTCCTTGGAAGATACTCCGCCACTTACCGTTAAAGCCTAGACTTCAACGTTTATTTATGTCTTCCAAAACTGCCGAGGACATGAGATGGCATAAAGAAGGGATCACAGATGATGGGGTCATGAGGCATCCAGCAGATTCTATAGCTTGGAAGAATTTTGATGAAACTAACCCAGATTTTGCTTCAGATTCGAGAAACGTAAGGCTAGGTTTAGCAAGTGGTGGCTTCAATACGTTCGGGAATATGACTCTCTCGCACAGTACGTGGCTTCAAGTGATGGCTTCAATTGTTCCATACAATTTTCCTCCATGGTTATGCATGAAGCAACCTCACTTCATCCTATCTCTAGTGATAACAGGCCCAAATAGTCCAGGGAACGACATTGATGTATATCTGAGACCTTTGATTAAAGAACTAAAAGAGTTGTGGGCAGAAGGAGCTGATACTTATGATTCATTTAAAAGGAGACATTTAAACTGCGTGCAGCTGTTTTATGGACTATTAGTGACTTTCCGGGTCTTGGTATGCTGTCAAGATGGATCACCAAAGGTAAAATGGCGTGTCCAACATGTCAGGAAGGTACATCCCACAGACGTTTGAAGCACGGCGAGAAGGAATGTTATATGGGGCATCACCGGTGGTTACCATCGGATCACAGGTTTCGAGATCTTAAGAAAGAATTTGATGGAACCATTGAACATGACGCAACTCCAGTTCCTCTACAAGGTAGAGAAATAATAAGTCGGTTGAAAGATATTCCTCATAAATTTGGAAAGAAGCCTGAAGAGCCTGAACATCCTGAAGAAAATGATGCATCTGCAAAGAAGAAGAAGAATGGTCAAAAAGGAAAGACTCCACGTGCGAAAAAGAAGAGGCTGCGAGAGGAAGAGGAGAGTGCTCCTTTCCCTGATAACTGGAAGAAATTAAGTATCATGTATGAGCTTCCATATTGGGAAGAAATCTACTGAAGCAAAATTGTGATGTCATGCACATTGAGAAAAATGTCTGCGAAAATATACTTGGTACTCTTATGGATCTCGAAAAAAAGTGCAAGGACGGTTTGAAAGCAAGGCAAGACTTGAAAGAAATGCGAATTAGACCACGGCTTCATCCGGAATTCGATGCCATCAAGAACAAATACTATCTTCCTGCTGCCTTCTACTATTTGGATAAAGATCAAAAAGAACTGTTTTCTACCGTGCTTAATAGTTTGAAGATTCCTGACGGGTACTCCTCCAACATTGGAAGGCACGTGAAAGTCAAAGAACGTAAGCTGTTTGGTATGAAGAGCCATGACCTTCATGTAATTATGCAACAGTTCTTACCTTTGGCTATTCGGAAGACGTTGCCAACAAAGGTCATTTCAGTTTTAATTGAGCTAAGTTTGTTTTTTTAGGAGTTATGCTCCAAAACTCTTTTGCCTGAATATTTGAGGCGCCTCGAGAAAAGTATTGCAGTTACTCTTTGTAACCCGGAGAGAATATTTCCACCAGCATTTT
Organism: Papaver armeniacum; assembly: GCA_023531295.1. Lineage (NCBI taxonomy): Eukaryota > Viridiplantae > Streptophyta > Magnoliopsida > Ranunculales > Papaveraceae > Papaver > Papaver armeniacum. The sequence continues at coordinate 139,478 of JAJJWW010006725.1, forward strand.
TTGATGTTATGGTACATCTACTCATTCATTTGGCGTCAGAAGCGCTTCTTGGTGGACCTGTCCAGTACAGATGGATGTATCCGGTTGAGAAGTATGTGATTTTTATATTATTTTAACTTGCTATTGTTTGTCTATTAAATGTTACTATAATTAGTTATGGAACTTTATACAATTTTTTCTTGGTGTTGGACTCAGATTTTGCTAATCCTAAATTACAAAACTGATTTAATGGTACAGTGCACGAAAACACCGAAATCATACGTACGAAACATGGCTCAACAGGAGGGGTCCATAGTGAAGGTTATATTCTTCGATGAATGTGTTATATTTATGGCTAGATACTTAGATCAGGTTGAGACAAGACTGAATAGACCTTCCAGGTACAGAGAGAATAGTCATATTGGTGGTTTAGAAAGCTTCATGCTTGATACTGCGGATAAGAAACTAGCTCATACTTATATCTTATTCAATCACGACGGTGTACAAACGTATCTAAAGTACGTTATTGAACTTTTTTTTTTTGCTCATTTGGGTTTTAGTGCGTGTTTGTAGTAATGGTGAAATGTTTTTGCAGGCAGCATAAACGCCTTATAAATTTAACTAATAAAAGGTTGTCTCTCATTCAAAAGAAAAAAAACACGAGGAGGACTTTCTTCAGTGGACTTCGCTGAAAGAAGCCAATCGTCCCATTTCTGAAGAAGTATATTCACTTTCTCGAGGTCCCTTTCATAGAGCGAGCATATTTACTGGATATTCAATCAATGGATACATATTCAGAACGCTAGCCAAAGAACGTGATTTAAAGACGCAATCTAGTGGTGTGAAGCTTCGTGCCATTAAAGAGAGTGCTGGGGAGTCAATGTATTATGGACAGATGACGGATATCATTGAGTTGTCTTACCCGATAGGAAAGAAGTTTGTATTGTTCAAAAGTAATTGGGTAGATGTAGAGAAGGGAAAAGGTATGAAAGAAGACAAATTGAAGTTCACTCTTGTTAATTTCACACATTTGTTGTCAACTCAGAAACAAGAACCGTACGTATTGGCATCGCAAGTCAATCAAGTGTTTTATGTAGAAGATCCAACTGACCCGGGATGGCATGTCGTGGTAACCAATAAACCTAGAGATACTTTTGATTTGGGTGGTGAGGACGATGGATTAGTAGAAAGTACAGCAATTGGTCTACAAGATGATGATGATGGTGATGAGATAAATTTGGTGAGAGACGATGTGGAAGGAACTACGGTTGACCCTCCAAAGACTGATTCTAGTGGTTCTAATAAAACTGCTAGCATAAATACTGTAAATCAGAGCTTGGACATGGGTGCAGATGAAGACGTAGAATGGATGAAAGTGAGGATGAAGATGGGGATTTGGATGGAAGTGAGGATGAAGATGACGATATGGATGGAAATGGGGATGAAGAGGAGGAGGAGGAGGAGGATGAGGATGAGGATGAGGACGAGGACGACGATTAAATAAATGATTCTGATTCATAACCTCAAACTACTTTTAGTGTTTCTTGTTTTTGTACATCTGTTTCTGATTTTCTGTATTATGTAGCTCTTTTTAAACTTGAATACAACTTTTTATTAATTTATTATTATGTGTTTTTTATCCACACGTTGTGTGATCTTTTTGTTTTGTTATGATGTGCTTACTTGTTGTTTGTGGTTCTTGCAGGAAATATGGATGAAAACCCACAACCTCCGTGAAAAAAGAAAGTAAGAGGAGGGGCTAAGTTGAACTTCCTTAATAAGTTGAAAAAGGGTGAGAAAGTATTTTGGAATTTTTCGGGGTGCACCCGATTGGACCGAACGCAAATAAGATCTCGGCTTATTGTGGAAAGCTGGCACTAAATGGAGAAAACTTCCCTTTTGACACTCCAAACTGGTCTGATATGCCCCATAAGGAAGAAAAGCTTGAAGAAGCCATTGAAGAGCTGAAGGTTAAGAAAATTACTTTAACCAATATATTAAATTATTTGATTAATTGAAGATTGCTAAATTTTAACTGATGAATATTCTAGAATATTTTTCGTTATTCTGATGAGATCAACTTTTGGGTGGAGGAGAAAATCCATGAAAAATGGAAGGCAAACAAACGTAAACATGAGGTTGGAACATTTCGATGAGAAGAAGACTGATGCACAAAACCGGGCTAATTGTCCAAACGAAGTTATTGACACTCAGTGGGAAAATATGTTGATATATTGGCGTTCACCTGAATTCAAGGTGAGAATGTTTACAAATTTATCGTTTATGAGTTTATATGTTAAACTGTGACTTCTAACTTCTAAATGTTGACTAACATAGAAAAAGAGTGAGAATGGCAAAGCAAGTATAAAGCATTTGGTTGTGCCTCATCATGGTGGTACTAAGTCATTCGTGAACCACACAATAGAGGTAACGACTAATATGAGTCGGTATTGATAGTTACTGTTTATGTAGATCTTGACATACTATATATGAACAGATAGAAGAGACAACTCAAAAGAAAGCAAGTCGAGCGGCTTTGTATCAGAAAACCTATAGAGCCAAAGAAGGGAAAACTCCCAACCCTATAGGTGAAGCAAATCGCGTATGGCTTTTTAATACGTTAATTTGTATGCTGTTAGAATTAGTAAAATTGTTGCTACTTGTTCTCACTTTAACTTTGCATATTATAATTGCAGGCTCAAATGGAAGCCTTGAAGAGGGAAGATGTAGAAGAGAATGGTTCAGATAATGATGTTTCAATCTTGGAACTCACTTCTTATGACCAGCTGAAAGAAGACAAGTATTCTAAAATAATGGGAGCTGAGAAACCAGGTCGGATTCATGGTGTTGGTTCAGCAATTAAAGTAACCAAGCTTACGGGGAACTTCTTCAAATGTTGTCCAAAACAACGAGGAAAATGCTTGCATTAAGAGATGAAATTAAGAATCGAAGGAGGATCAGTTCATATGCAGAACGAAATGGAAGAAGAACGTATTGAGATGAAGAAAACTGTAGATGAGATGAAAAAGGCTAACGAGGAAACACAGAAAAAAATAGATGCCCTTTTGCTACTGTTTGCTGGTCGGGTATATATTAGCATATCCATATATATTTTTGGCAGCGTATTGTCTAGATTCTTATAGCTTTCTCGGGCATGTATGAGCATATCCGCAAATATTTTTTTTTCAGTCACAAGCTTTCTTAATTGCATTTTGTTTTGTAGAGGGACCTCCCACATCCATAGCCATAGAGTTATGATCTTATTACATGAATATGAGGTAATGTTTTCTGCTTTATTAGTCTATTCATATGATTACAGTTGCTTATAAACCTCTAAACATGTTCCCCTTGCTGCAACATATTAAAAAGACGATGCCATAATTGTTAAGTTAGACTCTGGATTAACATCATGGACTATAGTGACATTTGCAGACACATTCTTTATATTTTAGCTGTCACGACACACATTAACATTATTGTTATCCAATAGCTTGCCAACCATCTTAGTATTTGCGTACACCAGTGGATGATATACATTCATTTGGAATTATTAGGAAATTTGGAAATGGGTGTACTGGTTCCGTACTCTGAATTTCTTGGTCTTTTTTCTTCCATGGATTGATTTATGGGTAACTAGGTAAATCGGCTTCAATGTTTGATGGATATTTGTACTTGTTTGAATCCATAGGTGTACATGATATGTACGTGAGAGATTATAGTTTTTCTATATATTCTTAATGGTTTATACCACATGTTATATTTGAAGGGATAAGAAATTAAGCATTTGTAAATGTTGTATACGTGGATATTTTCTGCTGTTATTTGTCATTGATATCAGATTTGATGTCTACATTTTGCAGGTTAATTTCATTGAAAGATATTATGTTCAAGGTGTTGGAAGATATATGATAATTACCTTTGGAAGTAAGAAATCCATCTGTGATAATTTAAGTATTTTATTTTCATTCACTTTAAGTATTTCATGTATCAGACTCAAAATGGTTTAGTATTAAGTATTTATTTGCTTTCTTGTATCAGACTCAGAATCGTTTAGTAGAGGTGTAAAACGTGTCGGCCCAGCACAGCCCAGCACAAGAAGTCGCGTGCTTCACGTGCCATGTGCCGTGTCTTTGTCTCTGTGCCAACGATTTAAACGTACTGTGCCGTGCTGTGCTTTACTAGTCAAAAGCTAGGCACAACACAGCCCACGGGCACAGTACACGAATAAACGTGTCGTGCTGTGCCGTGCTGACACACGTGCTATAAGGAGAGAATAAACCCAAAATTTTGGTGGAATGGAAGCATGAGACATAAGGGTGCGGGTGATATCATTGACACGACGAATCATGCGTTCGGCCTTGCCATTTTGAGAGGAAGTTTGGGGGCAAGAGAAACGAAAAACTAGACCATTAGTACGAGCAAAATTGTGAAAAGAAGAGTTGTCAAATTCACGTCAAACTTTTTATTTGACGCTCAAATTGGGTTTGAACAAGAGAACGCAATTCCAAAAACTTGTCATAGACTTGGGATTTATATTTTAAAGGATAAACTCAAAGATAGTTGGTGAAATCATCCAGCAAGATAAGATAATAACAAAAACCGGTATCAACATGTAGAGGAGAGGTCCATAAATCACTGTGAATGATATCAAATGGAGCAAAAGTATTAGAATTTGATTCATAAAAAGGTAATCGAACATGTTTACTAACTTGACATGAATGACAAAGTTTAGAATGTTGATTCTAATTACAATGAATAGAATTATTGGTACGAAGAACATCTAAAACAGCCTTGCCGGGGTGACCAAGGCGGCTATGCCAAATATTTGGCGAACAGACAACAAGGGAAATGGGGGAAGACTGAGACAATTTTTGATCTGGCACAGCAGAGTTGGTGATAGGGTAAAGCTCCCCGGAACTATTGCACCGAAGGATAATCCTCCTCGAACTCAGATCTTTCAAAGAAAAACCAGACGGATCAAACTCAACAGACACACAATTATCAGTGGTGAACTTACGAACAGAAACTAAGTTTTTGATAATATCGGGAAAAACAAGAGTATTTTTGAGTTGAAGGGTGCGAGAAGGGAGGTTTATGAGCTTGGTACCACTAGCAGTAATTGGAATGTTATTGCCATTGCCAACTAAGATAGACCGTATAGTACTAGAATTGGTAACATTATGTAAAGTTCCTGAATCAGCAGTGAGATGCGAGGTAGCACCGATATCCATATAGAAAGCATCATCGGGTTGTTGTAGATGCATAGAACTATATGCCTCAGCAATGTCCGTGAGTTTCAGTTGTTCCGTCGCCATTGATGTTAATGTTTAGAGAAAATAGGATCGTAGGGGGGCTGATACCATCTTGGAATACCATGTTAGAATACGGGCATCCAACTCAAAACCAATTGTCCATGAGTGGAGAGGCCCGTAGAGTTATAAACCGCAGGATCTTAGATCGCCCATACAATGTGGGACTAATAATCTCAACACGCCCCCTCACGTGTAGCCTCGTTGGGTCTAACACGTGGACAATTAAATCGGGTGACGCGGAGTAAAGGCGCGGTCAAAGACTCGTCGCAAATAGCCTGCTCTGATACCATCTTGGATTTGATGATAATTTCCTTGAGGAGTTATGTTCCTCTTGGCTAGAATATATATAAAACCATAATAATATCTTTTGTGTTTACAACCCAAATCAATGGAGATAATCTCCTAAAGCTTAATAAGGTAGGAGGATAATATAAAGTCTTGTTAGAAGTGTGTGGGCTTCCAACTCAAAACCAATTGGCAATGAGTGGAGTGGCTCACCACCTTATATATTAAGATCTAGGCTAAGGAGTTAGCAATGTGGGACTATCTTATAGTTTCTCCAACATGCTCCCCCCTCCACGTGTAGGGCAGAGGAGATTAAACCACTACAACGTGACCTCTCAGACGGGTGAACGGGCAGCCCTTTGGGCATACTTCTCATTCCACTCTCATACGGGCCTAGCTCTGATACCATGTTAGAAGTGTGTGGGCTTCCAACTCAAAACCAATTGGCAATGAGTGGAGTGGCTCACCACCTATATATTAAGATCTAGGCTAAGGAGTTAGCAATGTGGGACTATCTTATAGTTTCTCCAACATGCTCCCCCTCCACGTGTAGGGCGGAGATTAAGCCACTACAACGTGGACCTCTCGTACGGTGGATCGGCGCCCATTGGGTCTACTTCTCATGTTGTATGGCTAAGAAGAATCATGGAAGACATTCAAGAGAAGCAAGAAGAAAGCACCGTAATCTTTTGTGACAACAAATCGGCGATTGCTATGTCCAAAAATTCGGTTGAGCATTGTGAGAGCAAGGCACATCAAACTCAAGTACCATTTCATTCGAGAAGCGGTTGAAGATGGTGAGATAGAACTCAAGTATTGCAAGACGGAAGACCAATTGGCGGACATATTCACCAAGGCACTTCCCAAAGGAAAATTTCAACATTTCCGTGAACTACTAGGAGTAGAAGAACATCACATTAAGGAGGAGATTGTTGAGTAATGTAATGTTAGTGTACTAGTGTAATAGGAGTGTCAACTTTATATTTAGTTATGTAGTGGGTGTAGCATATCCACAAGTTGTAAGGTCTATTGTAGACCAAGTAGAAGAGTTATCACTTCAACTCAATGAAATTAGAGAGAGAGTGAGAAGAACCAAAGAGGTTCCCACTACTCCATTATCAAAATCATCCATAAACATCTATCTTTATCACCCAAACATCCAACAAGTCTATTACTAGTTATAAACAACAAAAAAATCAAAAACAATCAAATTTCACATACATAAGAGTAGACTTATTATTAATAAAAGCCAAACACAAGCAAGCATAAACCAAATGAGCGAGAAAAAAAGACAATTGGAAATAGGCTTTATGACCTTTAACCACACCAGATGCAACATAAACAAAAGCAAAAGCTAAAACAAGCAACGAAGGCTGAAATAACAAATGAGCCTGTGAATCCCCCGATCAAATGATGGTTTCGATCCGCCGAGTGGATATCAATGTCATATTAATTAACCTGTCTTATGTGATGATACTGACACCTCCGAATTCAATGGCTTTCGGGCTGCATAAGAAACACCTGCATTCTTATACAAACACCAAAATTTTGGATCGAATCTAGCCTTCTCGTTGTCAGGAGACAACTCGGCAACGTTCACAGCTACTATAAACGTTCCTCGGTAGAAACGGTTAGCTTGAACATTGGTAGTGATTACATCTTCAGCAAATGTTGGCTTAGTTGGTCCCTCCATGATTGCCAGGAGAGGAGTATTCTTTGGGATATTTAAGACATCAAGGTCCTCGAAAGGAACCCAATGATCAGGAACTGTGTCACCACTCATCCATGGTTGTACATCAGACGATCCACCTCCAGCACCACGAGACTCTTCGAGTTTTGCTGTCAAATCGACAACTTGTTGTTCGAGGACTTGTTTTGAATTCTTCTCTTGGTTCAGCTGCTTATGAAGGTTGGTTACTTCAGTATGCAACCTACCTTTAAGACTAGAATTTTCTGCTACTAACTTAGAATTTTTTTCCTCAGCAGCTTGTTTCTTGGCCAATATTGTTACTTCATTACTCAACTTACCTTTAAGAATGGCATTTTGTCTTTCTAACATCGAATATTTGTCCTGCAAAGCATCTTTCTCTTGCAGCAATTTTTGAATATTAGGACGCTGTAGATTATTTACAATCGAGGTTAGTTCCTGTACTTGTGTCCAGAAACCTGATTTTTTCTGAAAATCCCACTGGACTACCAAACCTTGGCAATTTACATACTTAATATCCATATGATGAATCACATCAGAATTTTTGAGTAAGCAAGCTTGGAGAGCTTCACAATCGCTCCGATCGTTATTGCCGATCTCAAAATCACCGTAATAATATAAACGGTCTCCAGTGGGTATATCTCCGTCAACAAGAGGGACGTTATACTTTTTCGTAATCCTCGAAACCCCATAGAATCCACTATGCCAGCAATATAAAAACAACTCAGGATCTATAAACCACGACATAGTTTTTTTTTTGTTTTTTGTTTTTTTTTTTAAAGGTAAAGATTTTATTAAAAAAAAAAAAAAAAAAAAGGCACAATAAGTAGCCCAACGACGAGAAAGGCCTAACAGCCAACACAACCCAACAAACTCACCTTAGAAAACAACACAAAAGAAAAGAGCAAAAAGCAAATCAGCCTAACAACTACAAACGAGACTAACGACACAACACAGTTACTGAAAGGAAAAAAAAAAAAAAAAAAAAAAAAGAGTGATGATGACTGATGAGGAAATAGGATAATTTCCTTAGATTATCGATAAAAAAAGAAAAACTTCCTTCACTGATTCTTATCTAGAAATCAAATACTTTGAAGTAAATTTCAGAGTTCATCAACAGAGAATATATATAGTTGAACAATATGTTGAGTCTACTATATTATTATGTGGAAATTTCTGTGGAACATTCACAAGGAGTGTTCACATGGGGATAGACAACTCTTGAGTCTTGATGTATATTTTTGTCATGTTAAATAATTGGCTTTGTATAAATTCCAATAACTCGTCTTCCAGGAAGGTGTTGATAGCTATAATTGAGTTATTCAACAAATCATTACATCAGGTAATGCACCCTCTATTGGTCAGAGAAGTCTAAACTAATAACTCAACGACATTATTACATCAGGTAATACACCCTTTATAGCTTGGTCAGAGAAGTCTAAACTAATAACAAATACAAATAAAAAAAAAAATCCATCAAAAAAAAGGTAATACACCCTTTATACAAATAAACTAATAGACATTGATGCTGACCATTCTGGACGATAAGGTCGACATGACATGACACGACACGATAGATATGTAACATGTAACCGGGTTTAGCACGTTATGGAAAAAGTAAACCATGTCATGGTTGTTTCCTTGATCATGATGTAACATCCAGATCGTCATGGTTGGTTACAAATTCCTATGAATGTGAATCGACTCCATAAATAAATGTTTTTCATCCTTTTTCAGCACACACACTCATCAATTGTAGAACTATATGTACTTCTTCGTCATGCTTGAAGAGATAATCTTTTAGAATATTTTTGTTAGATATGCCGTTTTCTTCACCACCGACAGTACTATTTTTCGCTTAATATAATCTGACTAATGTCTAAACTGCTACATGAATTTTCACATCTTAATAATTTGTTTTCTGTTTCTTTCCAAATTCTTGTCAACTTCGTTACTTTCTCATTTCAGTATGGAAAGAGGAGAAGGCGATTGTGACTCACTTCTGTACAGGTACTAACACTACGGGAAAAACAGTAATCTACAACCCCAAAAATCAGTTGTCGTACATATACGACAACGTTTCTCCATAGGTTGCATAAGGGGGTTGTAGAAAGTCCTCCAATCTATACAACTCTTCAGATGAGTCGTAAAGATAGTTGTGGTTTAGTCTTGTACAATGTTTGTTTCAGTTGTCAAAGTATTTCGAAACTTGATCTTAATGCCTAACACAACCCATACCTGGGTTGTGAAAATAACTCATACACTACCGTTGTTTGGGTTGTAGGACATTCGTCGACAACTATGGTTAGAGTTGTATGACATCTCGTTGACAACAATGGGAAGAGTTGTATGACATCTCGTTGACAATTCTAATTCGAGTTGTGGTACATATTGGATTTTAAAAAAATAAATTTTGAGAATTCGGATACAAAATTAAATCAGTAATACTTAAATAACCATCTATTTACCGTAAAACACAATACATAAATTTGCTTTACCAGCTCAACTCAGATTACAAGATATCACCAGAAGTGCGCCAACATCCGCATCTCATTTTCATACACCGCAACCATAAGCATACATCTAGTTCAAACACATCTTATTCAATAACTTAATGCTACTACCTCCATCTCTTTCCGGTCCCAATTCAAATAATTGTTTGTCTTCTAGTGCTAGCATTGTTGTTGTCTTGGCGATGTCTTCTAGATTGTATTACTACCCTTTTCTTTGGGGATGGGACCGCCTTAGTCTTGGCGACCTTTCTTACCCGCAACATAAAATGCGTAACTCGGACACATTAGGACTCTTGTTTGTCCTTGTAGATACCGAATAACTTCTTCGAGTAGCTATTTGCTAGCCTCTTAGTCTTCTAGAGCGACATAGGTGAATTCCTCCTCCAACTCCTTTGCGGAACTTCTTTAGATCACCTTTGCGGTCCCCTTCCATGAGAAACTCTGCCAAATCCTTAATCCTGTCAAGATAGAATAACATCAATATGAAACATAACTGAAAATGAAAAACCATGAGAAGATAGTAATGTAACTGAAAATGAAAAACCATGAGATTTGCCTTACTGCACAGCACATGGTGCCAGTACCTTATTAAGCACACACTCAGCTACTTCTTGTTTTTCTTTCTGTCACTAGGTAAATAAATAATACATTGATAAGGTACTGGCACCATGTGTTGTGCAGTAAGCATTCATATGGAACAATCTATGACACAAAGAACAAGAATAATAGAATTATAAAGTATAAGATAGAACCAAATAAATTTTCAATTATAACGAAATGAAGGAAAAGTGCAGGGCATTCTTAAGTATACCTGGATGCATCCAAGTTATGGATCAACCCATTTGCAGCTTTTTCTTCGAAGCTTTGCTGTCGATAGAGAGCACAAACAGCTTTCATACAAACCTCAGGGTCCTCTTCAAAAGAAGAAAGCATATCAGTCTCCATTTCCCATTTTAGTCGATATGTCATCGCCAACTTGTCCATAATAAAGATGCCAAGAGAAATATTTGAATCACTACTACAAGTATCTGAATCTTCAAAAAGAGATTGAGCGGCATTTTCACCATCGCTTGAACAATTAGAAAATTTACCAACACTTTCATCACCCACTTCTACATAAACCAAATCAACCAAGCTCACTCCAAATTGCAGTTGCCTTCCTTGCCATATGATTTTTCACGAATTCTAAATGAATTTCGGATGTAGATTCATATCCGAAAAACAAAGACGAGGGTCAAAGTTTCGGGGTGCATAAAACATTCATCTTTGATTCAAATTAAACAACCAATAGCTCTCACTACAGGAAAAATATACATCTACAACTGGAGATTTACAACGCTTCGCTAAGTATTATAGAAAGTCCTATGTTTTACAACTGGTTTCAAAGGAAGAGTTGTCGTATATCATCACTGCCAACCCTTAGGAAACAAGGGGTTGCGCTAAGAAAACAAACGACAACTCCTTAAGCAAAACAATTGTGACGACATTTAGCTATAACAACGTTGTTCAACATATGTAGTAACTTAGCTTATCACAATACTCACAAGTGTTGTTGAAGAACACAAAAATATGATAATGAAAAATATATTAGAGGGAGATTCGAACATGAACCTACTACATGGAAGTCTAGCTCATCAACCACCCTTTCAGTTCACAAGTTTTGATTTTTTTCTTTTTTTAAATAGAAACCTCCAACAACACTTATAAGTGTTGTTGAAGTAAAAATATATAATGTTCCATATATGTAGTGACTTAGCCTATCACAATTCTCACAAGTGTTGTTGAAGAACACAAAAATATGATAATGAAAAATATGTAGAGGGGAGATTCGAACATGAACCTATTGCATGGAAGTCTAACTCATCAACCACCCTTTCAGTTCACAAGTTTTGATTTTTTTATTTTTTTTAAATAGAAAGCTATAACAACACTTATAAGTGTTGTTGAAGTAAAAATATATAATGTTCCATATATGTAGTGACTTAGCCTATCACAATTCTCACAAGTTTTGTTGAAGAACACAAAAATATGACAATGAAAAATATGTTAGAGGGGAGATTCGAACATGAACCTACTGCATGGAAGGCTAACTCATCAACCACCCTTTCAGTTCACAAGTTTTGATTTTTTTTCTTTTTTTTTAAATAGAAAGATAACAATCTCCTCTACAATTTTTGTTAAGACATCATGACCTGAATCGGTCTCTAGCATACCTATAAAGGTCCATAAAGACGCCTACTAACCGCAGTTACAAGCAATTTCCAGATTTCATAATAACTCTAAAACTATCAAAACTTAATCAATTCAACTCTAAAACAAGCAAAAAAAATCTCTAAAGTTTGATAGTTCAATATATTTTAATCCCTACATAAGAACTAAGGCAAATCCAAACACCTTACTCAACCCAGTTTGATTATAACTTACTTGATCCTCAACTTATAACATCCTTGAAAACAAAGACGAGGGTCAAAGTTTCGGGGTGCATAAAACATTCATCTTTGATTCAAATTAAACAACAAATAGCTCCATAGAAAGATAACAATCTCCTCTACAATTTTCATTTAGACATCATGGACTAAATCGGTCTCTAGCATACCTATAAGAGTCCATAAAGACGCCTACTCACGCAGCTTACAAGCAATTTCCAGATTTCAGCCTTTGAAACTCCACCCAACTTTCCCCGCTTTTGTTGGAGTTTATCTTTCTCTCTTCTCAACTGAGTTTTAGCCTTGCAACTCCACCGAATTTTCACCAATTCGAAACCCATCTCAATCTAACCAATTGTAGCAAAGCAACCCTCGCATTACGATTCATCTAACAACAAATGAGTTTGAAATTGCACAGGAGTTCATTCAGAAATTATTCAAACAGTTTTGTATGCCATGATGCGGTGGTGTTGTCATCAGTCAAGGAAGCAACTTCTACACACTCCATTTCCCTACAAAACTTGAATATAACACATACCCATCAGCCACAACAACAACAACCCAAATTCACCCAAATCAACCCCAATCTCTGCCCATTTCTCCTTATCCTTGTTGGTCTCAAATGAAGCTCTTGAGCCTTGATATTGACTATCGAACCCATAGCTGGCAGTGATGATAAGCTTGGTCGACGGCAAGCTGAAACTGGTTGTAACAAGAGGGAGTCTTCTTGTTGTAAACTGAAATGAAAATTGGGTATTCACATGTTCAATTGGTTTATGAAAATTGAAGCAATTGAAGCATAGGAAAGTTGGGTTAGGGCTGAATTTTTCTGTTAGAGATGTGAGATAATAGGTACTAGTGTTCTTAATTAGATATGGATTTGATGGTGAGAAGTTGCTGCCGTTGATTGTTACCGAGAAGAAATAAGGGTTTTGTGTAATATGAATCGAAAGCAAGAAAATTCCAGCTTCTTGATCGCCTCATAGATCTCTCTAAACCGAACAAACACATCCTAGATTTCATTTAAGTGAAGAAAGCGAAGAAGAAGAAGACGTTAATGATAGATATTTAGTGTCGATTCACCGCACCACTAGGTTTTTCTTCCTTTTTTTCCGGCTAGAAGTTGTATTTTAGTTCATAAAATTGAGATTCGGGATCGATGAGAGTTTGAACACGGTTTTGGGGTAAGAATTTAGAGGGAATTGAGTAAGAAACTGGAGATTGATTATGAAATTAGAGTTTCTGAGGCTGATTAAGCGTTAGAAGATGAAGGTTTAGAGTGGGGAAAGGGGAGAAATTAGGGTTTGCAGAGAGACGGAGATGAGAGGCGGGGGAGAATGAGTAGAGGTTTTTCTCTCTCTCATTTTGTGTAGATAAGTTCAAAATACTGACCGTAGATAAGGAGGCCATATGGATTGCATAAATTAGGGACGGTGTAGATTCACTTTAAGATGCTCATACGGATTCATAAACTTGTGTGTTTTTTTGTGCTAGTTCAAACTCGTGTATTCGGTTTAATTATCAACTTTCGATATGAAAAAAAAAATCGAAAAAAATATTAATAAATTTAGGACATTGTTATCGACATTCTGATATAAAAAAATCTTAAAAATATATAAGAATGAATGTGGTTCATAAGAAGTGAATTCGATAATTGGTGTGTTTCTTTGTGCTTTCTCTTTGTGCTTGCGGTATGAATTTCGACTAGTCACATAGGTCACGAAGTAATTTCGACTATTCATACGGGTCATGAAGTAGCTTTAGTTCACACTCGTAGATTCAAAAAGCATAAAAACTATGAACCAAGAAGCTCTGGGAGGTCTGTCTTCAAACTTAGAAGGATGCATCACCGAAATCGATATATATGAAACTTAGGTATTGATTCGAACTTCAAATATGGTATAACGACAGACAAACTATGAACCGAGAAGCTCCGGGAGGGTTCAGACTTCAAACTTAGCATGACACATCATTGAAATCGATAAATATGAAGCTCAGTGTCGGTTCGAACTTCAAATGTGGTATAACGACATACAAACTATGAACCAAGAAGCTCAGTGTCGATTCTATCGGAATATTCTCCAAAACCTTAAACAAACCATTTTCAGCAACCGGGAAAGAAAGTGGCTCGAGCTTGAAACCCGGCGGGAGTTGACTACTATAACTCGAAAACTTCGTTAGAACGATGAATCTAACCATTCATAGGTAAGATTTCATGGAATATTCTTTGAAACCTTAAACAAACCTTTTTCTAGCGACTTCGAGAAAGAAAGTGGCTCTGAGCTCGAAACCTGGCCGGGAGTTGACTATTATAAGTCGGAAACTTCGTTAGAACGATGAATCTAACCATTCATAGGTAAGATTCCATGGAATATTCTCTGAAACCTTAAACAAACCCTATTCTGGCATAATGTACCTTGGGTCCGAGATCGAAACCTGTCCGGGAGTGGACTACTATAAGTCTGAAACTTGGTAAAAACGATGAATCCATCCATTTACAGGTAAGATTGCTTCATAATATCCCCGAAACCTTATACAAACCCTATTCTGGCATAATGTACGCATACCTTGGGTCCGAGATCGAAACGTGGCCGGGAGTGGACTACTACAGGTCGGAAACTTGGTAAGAACGATGAATCCATCCATTTATAGGTAAGATTGCTTTAGAATATTCCCTGAAACCTTAAACAAACCCTATCCTGGCATATTGTATGCATACCCTGGATCCGAGATCGAAACCTGGCCGGGAGTGGACTACTATAAGTCAGAAACTTGGTAAAAACTATGCATCCATCCATTTACGGGTAAGATTCCTTCATAATATCCCCAAACCTTAAACAAACCATATTCTGGGGCATAATGTACGCATACCTTGGCTCCAAGATCGAAACACGGTAGGAGTGGACTACTATAAGTCCGAAACTTGGTAAGAACGATGGATCCATCCATTTACGAGGTAAGATTCCTTCATAATATCCGAAACCTTAAACAAACCATATTACGGCATAAAGTACGCATACCTTGGCTCCAAGATCGAAACTGGCCGGAGTGGACTACTATAAGTCCGAAACTTGGTAAGAACGATGGATCCATCCATTTACAGGTAAGATTCCTTCACAATATCCCCAAACCTTAAAAAAAAACCTATTCTGGCATTATGTACGCATACCTTGGGTCCGAGATCGAAACATGTCCGGGAGTGGACTACTATAAGTCTGAAACTTGGTAAAAACGATGAATCCATCCATTATAGGTAAGATTCCTTCATAATATCTCCGAAACCTTAAACAAACCATATTCTGGCATAATGTACGCATACCTTGGCTCCAAGATCGAAACCTGGACGGGAATGGACTACTATAAGTCTGAAACTTGGTAAAAACGATGCATCCATCCATTTACAGGTATGATTCCTTCATAATATCCCCGAAACCTTAAACAAACCATATTCTGACATAATGTACGCATACCTTGGGTCCGAGATCGAAACCTGTCCGGGAGTGGACTACTATAAGTCTGAAACTTGGTAAAAACGATGAATCCATCCATTTACAGGTAAAATTGCTTCATAATATCCCCGAAACCTTAAACAAACCATATTATGGCATAATTTACGCATACCTTGGCTCCAAGATCGAAACCTGGCCGGGAGTGGACTACTATAAGTCTGAAACTTGGTAAAAACGATGCATCCATCCATTTACAGGTAAGATTCCTTCATAATATCCCCGAAACCTTAAACAAACCATATTCTGGCATAATGTACGCATACCTTGGGTCCGAGATCGAAACCTGTCCGGGAGTGGACTACTATAAGTCTGAAACTTGGTAAAAACGATGAATCCATCCATTTACAAGTAAGATTGCTTCATAATATCCCCGAAACCTTAAACAAACCATATTCTGGCATAAAGTACGCATACCTTGGCTCCAAGATCGAAACCTGGCCGGGAGTGGACTACTATAAGTCTGAAACTTGGTAAAACGATGCATCCATCCATTTAAAGGTAAGATTCCTTCATAATACCCCCGAAACCTTAAACAAACCATATTCCGGCATAACGTACGATACCTTGGCTCCAAGATCGAAACCTGGCGGGAGTGGACTACTATAAGTCCGAAACTTGGCAAAACGATGGATCCATCCATTTACAGGTGAGATTCCTTCATAATATCCCCGAAACCTTAAACAAAACCCTATTCTGGCATAAAGTACGCATACCTTGGGTCCGAGATCGAAACCTGTCCGGGAGTGGACTACTATAAGTCTGAAACTTGGTAAAAACGATGAATCCATCCATTTACGGGTAAGATTGCTTCATAATATCCCCAGAAACCTTAAACAAACCATATTCTCGCATAAAGTACGCATACCTTGGCTCCAAGATCGAAACTGGCAAAGGGAGTGGACTACTATAAGTCTCGAAACTTGGTAAGAACGATGGATCCATCCATTTACAGTAAGATACCTTCATAATATCCCCGAAACCTTAAACAAACCATATTCTGGCATAATGTACGCATACCTTTGGTCCGAGATCGAAACCTGTCCGGGAGTGGACTACTATAAGTCTGAAACTTGGTAAAAACGATGAATCCATCCATTTACAGGTAAAATTCCTTTGGAATATTCCCTGAAACCTTAAACTTGGTAAGAATGATTAATCCATCCATTTACTAGAGTTAGACCTGAGTTTCTCTTTCGGATGAATTGGAGACGAAATATATCAGAATTAAACATCACAGGTTCAAAGATTACTAGATCTAGTTAGACCTGAGTTTCTCTTTCGGATGAACTGAAGACTAAATATATATCAGAATTGAACATCACGGGTTCAAAAAGTACTAGAATTAAACCTGAGTTTCTCGTTCGGATGAACCGGAGACGAAATATATCAGAAATAAGTAAAGTAATTCTTACAGACTGTGAAAATGACCATATTACCCTTATTGGAAAAAAGTGGAATGAATATTATGGAGACATTGAAATTGACCATACTACCCTTATCGGAAATAAGTAAAGTAAATGTTATTGCATTGTGAAAATGACCATATTTCCTTTATTGGAAAAGTGCAATAAATATTATGAAGACTGTGAAAATGACCATACTACCTTATCGGAAATAAGTAAATTAAGTAAATGTCACAGACTGTGAATATGACCATATTACCCTTATTGGAAAAAGTGCAATAAATATTATGGAGACAGTGAAAATGACCATACTACCCTTATCGGAAATAAGTAAAGTAATTCTTACCGATTGTGAAATGACCATATTACCCTTATTTGAAAAAGTGCAATAAATATTATGGAGACCGTGATAATGACCATACTACCCTTACTGGAAATAAATAAATTAATTCTTACATTTTGTGAAATTGACCATATTACTCTAATTGGAAAAAAGTGCAATAAATATTGTGGAAATTGTGAAAATGACCAAACTACCTTTATCGGAAATAAGTAAAGTAATTCTTACAGACCGTGAAAATGACCATATTACCCTTATTGGAAAAAAGTGGAATAAATATTATGGAGACAATGAAAATGACCATACTACCCTTATCGAAAATAAGTAAAGTAAATGTTACCGATTGTGAAAATGACCATATTACCCTTATTGGAAAAAGTGCAATAAATATTATGGAGATCGTGAAAATGACCATACTACCCTTATCCTCGAAATAAGTATAGTAAAGTTACGACCGGTGAAATTGACCATATTATCCTTATTGGAAAAAAGTGCAATAAATATTATGGAGACTGTGAAATGACCATACTACCCTTATCGAAATAAGTAAAGTAATTTTACTGATCGTGAAATTGACCATATTACCCTTATTGGAAAAAAGTGCAATAATTATTATGGAGCTGTGAAAATGATCATACTACCCTTATCAGAAATAAGTAAAGTAATTCTTATAGATTGTGAAAATGACCATATTGCCCTTTTGGAAAAAAGTGCAATAAATATTATGGAGACCGTGAAAAATGACCAGACTACCCTTATCGAAAATTAGTAAATTAAATATTACAGACTGTGAAAATGACCATATTACCCTTATTGAAAATAAGTGCAATAAATATTATGGAGAATGTGAAAATGACCAAACTATCCTTATTGAAAATAAATAAAGTAAAGGTTAATATTCTTCTAAGTTTGGTTTGTTTTGTTATATTGTCACTCTAGAATGTAGATTTAAATCACTTTATATATTACATTCTATACTTTGGTTTGCTATGCTATGTTGTTTAACCGTGTCTATATTTAACAATGCCTTGTATGTTTCAGGCAAAGTGGCGCATTTGTTGGTCTTTTTTTAAGGCTCAGTTTGAAATTTTCTTATATATAAAAGTAGATGTAAAATATAATCATATATTTAAATGTGAAAGGATGGTTGAATACCTCACTCCTCATTTTATTTTCAAGTTTTTTTTTTACAACTCTTATAAGGGTTGTGATAGTAATAATAAAAAAATAGGACAAAACTACCAATATTGAGAGGAAGGAAGGATGGTTCAGGGCTTGTGCTAACACCTAGTTGGCTTGTGTTCGAATCTCTCAAACACCATTATTCCAAATGATATTTTTTTTTTATCTTCAACAACCCTTATAAGTGTTGTCGTATAGTTATTCACTACCTTAACGAGATGAGTTGTTAAAGTCTAAAGGTGGTCACTACTCTTTTCACAAAAACGTTGTGATTTTGATTCTCGTCACGACTCTTTGTTCCTCTTTGGTCCTAAGAGTTGGACGTTTTTATACTTTGACAACTTTTGTTTGACAAGAGTTGTCAAACATACTACCTTTCACAACCTTAAATATACGAGTTGTGAAGTTACAGTTGTAGATTACTGTTTTTCTCGTAGTGTATAATATTGTCAAATCTTCCCAACTCTATACTTAAACAAATGTTTGTTATTTTGTTATTTCACGGACAATATTGGTATAGGGGCGGCATGGTTTAGTAGAGGGGCGGCACTGTGATAGTAATGTCCCTTTAGTTGGTTAGGGGATGTCCTAAAGGGGAGGTAAATTGACTAGATTACCCTTTTCACCTTAAATCAACCAAAATCAAATCAATTTTTTTGGTTAATTTGCATTTCCTCCCCCGATGAAGATCATAATTTGTGTTACCTCCCCTACAGAAATAAAATTAGTGAAACTTCCTCTCGTTACATTTTCCGTCCTAGGCTGGTTATCTTAGTCAGCAGTTTTGTACAGCTGGACTGAAATATACACATGGTGGTTAGCTTTCAAAAACACCATCATCTTCTCAATCTCCGTCTTCTTCTTTATTACCAGCACCACAAAAGCACCTCCGCCACTCCTACCGCCATCGCCTTGAACACAACCACCGTAGTTCTGAATCTGGGAATTGGTTTTCGTTTTCTTCATTTGATGAGCTTAATCAACTAAAAATAAAATCAAAACTTCGGTAAGCAAAATCCACATATCATTACAGGAAAAAAAAAACCATCATCTTCTCAATCTCCGTCTTCTTCTCAATCTCCGCTATTGTTCAGTTGCCATTTCCTTCTACTTCAGACTCAATTGCTCCATCTCAACTGCAAAACAACGACACCCATCTTTACTCTCCAGAAAGATCCTTCCCGGCCCCTCCATACCCACAAACTCTACCCATTCGAACTCTAGCTGCCAACCACATAAAACCCAATCTACTCAAATCATTTGATCTTCACAACCTTCTTGTTTCACAATCAAATCAAACCCATCATTCAATTATTGTCTCAACTTTCAATCCAAACCCTAGAAGTCCATCATGACCAGTTCAAACAATTATGTTTCCGATTTCAGATTCAAAATCAAACCCATGTTTTAATTTCAGATTCAAATCAATTTGCAATTGCAGTAAAATCCATATTCTAATCCCTAATTTCTTACATATCTTCACGGCCGAACTCCATTTCTCCTCCCGGATTTTTTCAATCGAGAACTCAACCAAGCTATTGCCGAATCAAAGCATCACCAAACCTGTATGAATCCTCTCATAACTCGTAGGAAACTCGCGTTTAAACAAAACCCATGTTCAGATTTTTTGTTTTGCTTATGAAGACCGACGTCGATGGAGATAAAAGAAGAAGACGATGATAAAAAAAAATGATAAAAGAAGCAGTAGCTCTTATCGGCGTCAAATCCTTACTGAACTCTTAATCGCCCATGGCCGTTGTTGATGGTTTGGGGAAGAAAGTGATTGTATTTTTATTTTTTTTCAGAAATAAAGAAGAGGGCGGAGATGAGATTGAGAAGATGATAGTGTTTTTGACAGCTAAGCACCACGTGTATATTTTAGTCCAGTTGTACAAGGCTGCTGACTAAGATAACCAGCCTTGGATGGAAAATGTAACGAGGTGAGGTTTCACTAATTTTATTTCTGTAGGGGAGGTAACGCAAATTATGATCTTCGCCGGGGGAGGAAATGCAAATTAACCCCAATTTTTTTAAACCTAATGAATCAGAAAAAATCAAATCAAATTTTTTTCATCTTCTTCTTCATCTTCTCTTCTCCTCCATCAACCGTAACCTCCATTAAACTGAAAATTGTATCGTCTTCGATTAATCGGCTATTTGAAAAATGTTTGGATAAACCCAGTTAGGGTTTAGTTTATCGTGTTGGATTTAAGTTAATTTTGTATCAAAAATTAGGGTTTTGTATGAAAATTGAAATTAAAATTTCTGGGTTTATGCGAGTTATGGTTGATTTTAACTCAATTACGAATCGTAACTGGAGATTTTGATGTTAATACGGTTGGTAATAGTTCAATTACCAACCGTATGTTCTTATATCTGAGAATTTTCTTCCGTTACGATTGGTATCGAGCATTTAATTACCAACCGTAACTGAGTTACGGTTGGTATCGAGCATTTAGTTACCAACCGTAACTGATTTTACGATTGGGTTTTCTTCAAATTTAACCAGTTACGGTTGGTAGTTCATCTTTTACGAACCGTAACTTCGATTTACGGTTGGTTATGATAAAAATTCCACCCGTAATTAGCTTCGAAAATGTAAATAAATTGAATTTTTACTTACTTTAGATAACTTTGAGCAACAAAAAGCTAGTTGGAACTAATTTAGAAGTATATCCGGTCATTTTCAGGTCCTGGTTCTTCATTTTATTGGTTAATTTCTTCAATTGATTGAGATTGACCTTCTCCTCTAATTTTTTTTTAACTCTAAAAATCTGATTTTGGTTTTGATTTTGAGTTAATATAAGTGAAATTAATCATTAACACTAAACTTGATTATCATCACTATCAATAATGAGGGTTAATTTGTTTTCCAGTTTTTTTTTATAAGGGACACCTTGAATGATCATGTAATGACCCTTTTTGTCCTATTAGAATGCCGCCCCTGTACTAAATCATGCTGCCCCTAAAATTTTTCCTTTTCTCTTTTCTTTCGTCTTTGTATAAATTTAGATGCTGGCACGTGTGCACCTGTTTCAAGTGTTCCACTTAGTTGTGCGAGAGTTCAGGGAAATGTCTGATATGTGGAGCACTAATTATAGGCATTGTGCAGGCTTATCCTGCTGGATGTGAGGATTAGTTTTGATTGTGTTGGCTACACTAAAAGAGTTCAACATCCTAACAAGTTTTGGTTCTGCAGCGGTCTATGCGTATTTTGGGAGCAAGTATTAGGCCAGTGGGGGTATGATATATGCTTTGGGAAGGTGATATTCTTGTGTAATTAGTGAAGTAGCAATATTTTGCAGGCTAGTGTATGACATCAGTAAGGAACTCATCATTATATTATTATAAGTAAGTAAATGTAGTATCTTAACTCTCTCGCAAGTCTTCTGGAGATTTGATTTCAATAGGTTATCCTAGAAGGATTAGGACTTTGGGTGCAAAATACGGCACACTCATATGGTATGCGAAATAATCTCTCTAGTGACAAGCGAACACGAACACGTACAATATATCCAAGATGACGAACTAGATGACGTCACCAAGTAACAGCTGGAGTATGAAGATCAATGAGGCAGTAAAGAAGCCATGCGGCAATATTAAAGTCCAAGCGACGTTGACGCACTCCAGATCCGAAAATAGGGGCTTTATTAGTTGTCCTCCACTATGTAAACTCCTATAAAAGGAGCCAAACGCCTTTGTAGAAGAGAGGAACTTTTTTGGTGAGCTGAGATATGATATTTAAGAGAGAGAGAAAGTTATTTGCTTCCCAAGTTAGAGTTTCTACTCTTATATTTTATATTTGATCTATCTTTTAATTAAATGATTTAGAGTTCTTCTCATTATGACTTGAATAAAGTTCATAGATTCTACTAAGGTGTGGTTGTAGGATTTCCTGCAACTATATTTTGGCGCTAGAATACAGCTTGGATGATATACCTTGTTGGTGAAATCTTTTCAAAATTAGCTTAAAAATATCCACCGTTTTTCATCGTCTTATTATTAATCTTTGAGGTTTTAGAAATTCAGATCTATAAAACGAAACCAAAAGTTTTCATCTCCAAAAAAGTAATTTTCATTAATAACATTTTCGATTCTTTGAAGAGTACTTTTTCCTTTGTCAAGAGAAGATATTGTTTCAGGAACAAAAGATGGTAAGGAAAGCATCTATAGCAGAACAAGTGATAACAACTATGAGGAGTAGAAGAATCGCAGGAAGAAGAAGAGGTGAAATTGTTGAGTCATCAAGGATAGGAGAAAGGAACAATCGAGGAAACCAAGTCCAATCTTAGATCCAACGCGAACATGAGGAGAATAACACCCGCAACTATGACGAGGTAAGTGTTCATACATAAACATATACGGTGGAGGAAAACGAGCAAAGAACTTGGGAGGAAGGACCAGTAGGAGAAAACGAAGAGAACATATCAATAGAGGAGCTCCGACAAAGATTAGTCGCAGAAAGAAGGAGAGAAGAAGAAGCACGCGCGAACTTAACACGTCATAACGATGAGTTAAGAGAAGAGAATAACAAGTTGCAAGAGCAGAGGTCACGAACCACATCAAGGACAACACGTGCAAGTTGAAGGTCAAGGACAAGCAGGAGCACGTCAAGGCGTAGCCGATCTAGCCGCAGGGATACTAGACAAGAGCAGCTTTTAAATAACAACATTGTTGAGAATTTTCAGGTAGGCGATAATATACAAGAGGAGCGCGATCATAATCGCATAGAAAAACAACCAATCGATGATCGATACGCACAACAAGGCGAATATTATCGCAGACAAGAAAATCACAGAGGCAATCGACATGAGCAACAAGGCGGACATAATCGCACACATTATGATCAAGGAGACGAAACTGATGAAGAGCAAGGGAGCTAGGATAATATTACAAGTTAGAGAAATTCTGCAAAATCAGCGCAACCGCGCAGAAAAAGATGAAAGACATAATGACGCACAGATCAAGGCAAGAATTGTAAGGGAAAGACGAAGGAGAAGAAGAAAAGAGGCGGAAGAACGAGAACTACAAGAGGCGATGCGTCAAAATAGGCATGAAAACATAGTAAGGAAAGCAAGGTTGAAAAGACCTATGCAACAAGATGCAGATCAAGCCATGAATGAAATAATTTTAAGAGAATTAGCAGAAGTAAGAGCGATGATGAAAACACAGACAGATGGAGGAAGGCGACAATTAGATGAAGCAATAGAAGAAGCAGGAAAAACACCGTTCATAAGGAAGATACAAATGGAAGGAGTACCAACTAAATGCATTTTACCTGTATTTACTAATATTTTTGATGGAACCACATGTGCAGTGCAGCATATAAAGGCGTACATCAGATCTGTTGCAATGGGAGGATAATGATGCAGTCTTATGCATATATTTTCCCGCCAGTCTAACAGGCGAAGCTTTACAATGGTTTGAGGGATTGCCAATGGGAACAATCAGATCATTCAATCATCTACAAAGTATATTCTTACAAGCATACATCAGTAACAACATGTTACGACCAGGAATAGAGAAGGTATTCATCTTACGGAGAAGAATCAATGAACGTTTGCGCAACTTAACCACACATTGGAGGACCATGTGTAGTGAGATGGACGGAAGAGTAGATGAAAGGAATCTCATCATAGCTTTCTTTAACGCACTTTTTCCAACAGATTTGTTGTATATGAAGATATTCATGATAAAAGATACCATAACAATGACCGAGTTGCGTGAGTACTAAGAAGAGTACATCGCTCTTGAAGAAAAGCAAAGAGAAATTGAATCTTACCCAGTTGCAGTTACAAACGCAAAAGAAGAAAATGCAAGTCTACTTCCAAAGACAACAAATGCAGTTGTAAGCACATCCCAAGGGAGTGAAGAAAAGATGGTAATAGAAAATAAACAAAAGGAAGTATCCATGAGTAGTAGAGATCAGGAAATGTATGAAAGATAATATAGAGAAAGACAATATAACAAGATTCAAAGGCTTGATAACCAAGGAGATGGTTATGGAGGACAAAAGCGATATTATAATCAAGGCCCACGAGGAAATAGAACAGTTTGGGAAGAAATAAAAATGCCGCATCTAAATACCGCAATATACAAAATCTGGGAGGCAGTAATCTTAATGGAAGACATACCGAAACCACCAAACATGGGTCATGAACCACCACCATGAAAAAAAAGCTGAGAGTTTTGTGCTTATCACCGCTTTCATGGTCATAGCACCAATAACTGTCGAAATGTGCAGAAAATTATACTAAGAATGATCGATCAAGGGAAATTAAACCACTTTCTAGTCGCACAACAACAAAATCTACCACCACCACCAGAAGGGCATGCACCAGGAATGGAAACAGGAAAGAAAACATATTTGATTGAAGTAGGAGCAAACGCAAAGAACTTATACTACAAATCAATAATACACTCATTCAGAAGCATATAAGACTTCCATGACAATGTCTTGAGTCGAGTTTATGCAAAAGACGATGATGGAAAAGAGATACTCAACTTGGCAAAGATATCACCATTGAAAAATTGGCAAAAGAAACCTATCTCCTTCATCGCGGAAGAAGTACCAGGAGGCGGAGAATTGCATGAAAGTCCATTAGTTGTTAAACTAGAGATTATCCCAAAAAACAAGGAATGGAGAAGAGGAAGATAATGATGCAGACGCATGGGCAATAAACAACATATTGATAGACCCCGACAGCTCAGTCGACATATTATTTTACCAAACTTACAAGACTATGGGCGGCAGAGATGGCGACCTCATCCATTCGACTTACAAGATTTATGGTTTCAATGGATCAACCAATAAGCCGAAAAGAGAGATATCAATGCGGATCCCTCTCAAGAACATAACCACAGAAGTAGTATTCTGCGTGGTTGATGTGGAGTCTCCATACAATGCCTTGATAGGCATACCATGGTTACACATCATTTTAGGAGTGGATTTAACATTTCATCAATGTATCAAATTTCCCTTATCTCAAGGCGTTGGAGTAATAAGAGGAGACACCAATGAGGCAAACACCTGTAATGAAATTGATGTCGACAAAAGTGAAGAACGCGCAAATAAGAGAAGAAATTGGGAAAATGAGATACAAGAAGGCAAGAGAAGTGAAATATTAATGGTTGATGTTGTAAACAAGGCAGAAGAGGGCAAAGGTTCCATGTGCAAGGATAAGAAATGAACAAGATTTCTAATAAGTCGACAACCTCGGCACCAGAAGATGACCATAAAAACTGCGTCAAAAAGGAAGAATTCCAAATAGGAGAGATAGTATTGAGACAAACACCGCCCTACCAGAAAAATGGAAATGGAAAATTGAAGAACGCATGGGATGGGCCATACATCGTTAAGAAAATTATTGGAAATGGAATGTACGAGTTGATGGATAAGGGACAAAATGTGGGAGGAAAACCTAACCAACCTTGGAACCAAGCATATTTGAAGAAGTATGGTCCATGCGGTAATCTTAACACAACAGAAGAAATAGTCCGTATACGAACCTAATGAAGCACAACGATCGAAGGAAGCAAACAAGTCATCTTAGATATGGGGTTTTTATAACAAGTAGTTATTATGTAGGCGAATAAATGAAGAATGGAGACATTAGAATTGTACTAATCAAACGTATGAATGAAAGTGAAAAATTCTCCTTCTTTATATATATATATATTAAACATTTCATAAAAGATACAAGTTGAAGAAAAATGCAATAATAAGACCTTATAATAAGACCTCAATAGAAGTTAAAACCTCTAACTAGGGAGGCTAGACATACATTTGTGGCGTGCACCCTAGTTCGCATAACAGAAAGAGGCAATAATAAGACCTAACTAGCGTCATAATTGTGGAAAACCTAGTTAGCATGGCTCAGGTGAAAGCTACACCGACACTGGAACCTGAGTCATGGAGATTTGGGAACTAGAATAATCGGTAGTGAACCGCTATATTCCCTGACTCTAATGGTAACAGGGTGCATATGAACAACCTACAGTACTTGGATCCGTTGGAAGACGTTCATAAGTATTCATGGGGCCTTTACTTTCTTGGCTCATTTTTTGGCAGAAATGCGTCGAGCTTCTAAGGCGAAAGGCCGTCAATTTAATGGGAATTTCACTGTGATTCAGGTAAAGTGAACTACATATTTTGTGATTGTTATCATTACATTTGTTAGTTTTCAACTATTTATTTTCTTATACAATCTATGGGCATGGGTGTGGGCTTATGAACACTTCCGAGATTTGTTCATAGGGTATAAAGGATTGGAAATTTGGCATGATTACCAACCGAATATGGCTCTAGCTCAAATACTACTTCAAAAATACCCCTTCGCCTAACAAGAAAACGGTTTTTACAAATGAGGTTGGCTTTGGACTCGTTTTACTGTGGAACATGTTGTGTTTGACCCTTATAGGAATGTCGAGAGTTCACCTTCGGAGACATGAAAATGTTTCATTTTACAACGGACCGTTCTTTCATCCAAAAGGATTTGTTATGCATAACCCTCTCCGCGTGATCGCCAACTCGGTTACAAGCGAAAGATCTCACGGATACATCTTATCATAAATATTCTCACGACTTTACTAAATGCCAATCAAATGAGAACCATACTCTGGTATGCTACGACCAGAGAACAATTCTTGCACATTGGATCGAAAGGGAAGAAGAATAACTTGTCTTGGATAAGGGTGATTGGGAATTGGCTGAGAACGGTTTTGATAGTGAACCAACATTCCTAAACGGGCATCTACAGTACTCACATCCTTATGTTGTACGCCCAGATACGGTAGAGGTCCCTGCACCACCAGCACGTCCCTCCACAACTCCAGATACTGTACCCGGACTTCTACAGCTCGTTACGTTGTTGGTGCGTTCATTACTATTCTCTTAATCTATATCTATCAACTTATAAAATTGTACATACTAAATACATGCTGAAAAATCCGTTAACAGCGTCAGAGAATTGGAAACTTGGCAAGGTTCTTTAAGAAGAAGACCAAGAAAGGAGAGTTGCTGACCCAGAAAGAAATGGAGAACGTCATCAAAAAGATAGACCAAATAGAAGATACTGAGGCAAAAGACTTGTGGGGCGAAAAGAAGAAGAGGGTATACAAGAGGCCAAGAACCGAGTGATCTTGTGATTCTTTGATAGTATTAGTTTGGTTTATGTTTGTTTGTGTGGATTGGTAAACTTTGAACATCTTTGCTTCATTTGTTTTCGGTTTGGAACATCTTAACTTTACATTTGGTTTGTTTACACTTTGCGTATGTTATTTTATGGTATTAGGCCTTTGCTTATCCGTGTACTTAAGTTGTTATTCCAGCACAAACGAGAACATATTTTGCAACGCCGGTACGGGCACCGCCGTAGTAAAGTTTGAATTAAATCACAATGGCACGTACATGGCATATGGTTTAATGATTACAATTCAAACTTCCAAAAAAACAAAAGGTGGCGTATTAGTAAACCACATTAATCCAAATTACTCATCATCGCTTCCACACGTATGAAGTTTCAACTCCTCCTCTTCAAGAGGTTTCTTTGATAAGGCCAAAGCATCCCATAATTGGTGATTCTCCTCGTTCAATGCCATCCATCCCTTCCATATATTTGGATCTAGTTCCTTATATTTAACCATCCCACAAACAGGTGGCAATGGACAATTGTCCTTTAGTTTAAGAATGACGAAATGATTGCCGTTCACGTACGCCAAAACAACTCTTCTCGTCTTAAGGGATCCCTCGCATTTTTGCAATTTTGGTGTAAATGTAGTGACTACGGTGGGGGTAAAATAATGAACAACACAATTAAATATATCCGCTACTAGATGCCCACAAAGCGGCATCCTCATCCAATATTGAGAAGGAAGAAATGCCATCTCCTGCTCGGGTCCTAACACTTGAGCCCACATATCATCAAACACCTCGTCGTGACCAACCAATTTCTCATAAAAGCTCCTCTTCTTCACAAGTTGATCGGCCATACTCATTCTAGCATATCAGCATGGTGTCATTCCTTTACTAACAACCGTCTCGAAGATTCCTAATTGTTCAGTGACGGCATGATAGCCACAATTTCCATCTCCATCGACATCATCCGTGTACACAACAAACTCACGAATAACCTCAGGAAGTTGATCTATGTAAGACTCTATCTTCGTATGGTAGTGTCTATAAGTCCTACCCGTTTGCGAATCCTTATACATCGTCATATTACCAACTTTTAGCTTAATTATATCCAAACCATCCTCTGCAATCTCTACCCTACAAATGTCTTCGGTATGTGACGGGAGATTATACTTCCTTGGCCTACCCCTACGCCTTTTCATTTGAACCTACACCAATACATCGACTATTGGTGTAGGTTCAATGCTCACCTTGTTGCCCTTGGTTGCTTAATGTTGGTACCTTCGGCGTCCTTCCGCTTTTCTTTTGAACCTCGGATACATCAACTATTGGTGTAGGTTCAGAATTCTCACCTTGTTTTCCTTGGTTGCTTAATGTTGGTACCTTTGGCGGCCTTCCCCTTTTCTTTTGAACCTCGGATACATCAACTATTGGTGTAGGTTCGGAATGCTCACCTTGTTTTCCTTGGTTGCTTAATGTTGGTACCTTTGGCGGCCTTCCCCTTTTCTTTTGAACCTCGGATACATCAACTATTGGTGTAGGCTTGGAATGCTCACCTTGTTGTCCTTGGTTGCTTAATGTTGGTATATTTGGCGGCCTTCCCCTTTTCCTTTGAACCTCCGATACATCGACTATTGGTGTAGGTTCGGAATGCTCACCTTGTTGTCCTTGGTTGCTTAATGTTGGTACATTTGGCGGCCTTCCCCTTTTCCTTTGAACCTCGGATACATCGACAATAGGTGTAGGTTCGGAATGCTCAACTTGTTGTCCTTGGTTTCTTAATGTTGGTATATTTGGCGGCCTTCCCCTTTTCCTTTGAACCTCCGATACATCGACAATGGGTGTAGGTTCGGAACTCGTCGATTGTTGTTGACTTGATATCGGTTCCTTCCTCGGCCTACCCTTTTTTTTTGGAACGGGCGTTTCAGCGAATTTTGCTTCTGAAATCTCACTTGCACATAGATCTCATTTTTTAGTTGCCGCGAGTTCCTCTTCACGTCGAGTCATTTGTTTTAACTCTTTTCTTTGTTTCTTCCTTGCAATTTTAGTTTGTGGTCTACCCGCCGAATCTCCCTTTCTTGGCTCTTCACTTTGTGCTATCCATGGCCGTGTAATTAGTCTTAGTTGGCTCAACAATACTTGTCGGGTAGCCGAGTTGCCACGTGAGTAAGCTTCATAAAATTCTAAAGCCTCCTTTGTATCCCATGGTGATTGGCGGGAGCTTCGGTAGGGGAAGGTCGAAAGATAATTGCTTCCAAAAGGATCAATAACATCAATAGGTATCAGTGTTTCATACTTCACAAGCATATGACGACACGGAAGCCCCAATGAAGACATGTCAGGACAAATGCACACATCACCCGGTTTCCGTAAATTTTCTCATATTGCATTTGTCTCATCATATAGTTTATTGCCCAACGGGAGACGTTAAACTCTATTCCTTGGAGCAACTTAGTATGTTGAAGAAAGTGAGTCATCCTTTCCATTGAGCTTTTCTCAAAAGCCTTCTTGATCCTATCGATATCGGCCTTAAAGTGTTGCTCCATTGCCTCGGTGACCGTAACCACGTTTCCCTGGCCGGACTGGATGAGATCTTTAAATCTCCCATGAGAGGACTCCGCTATACTAGTTGATTCATTCCCATAATGTCTATAACGATTTGTCCACGCACGCACAAATTTTTCCTTGAACTTACCCAACCAATTATCCCGACAATATGAGACGGCACTTGGATACACTTCGTTATATTTGGCAATAAACGTGTTCAATCTCTTTTCATACATGTCCTCGGTAAGAGACCAATAAACTTTCTCCCAATCCTTTAGAAATTCCAACCACCTTTTATGATTTTCATCGTGTTCTTTGTCGACTCGCTCTTTAATCTTTCCTCTTTCATTTTCTTCTTCTTCGGGTGATAGTTTCTCTTTGCGAACATCTTCCTCTAGTTGAGTAACCATTCTCTTCTTAATATCAGCCTTAGAGGGTTCAAACAAAGCATGACAATGTTTTTTCACATTTTCACCTATATGATATGTACATAGGAAATTTTGTGCATCCGGATATACGTCGGATATGGCATTCATTAGTGCGTCAAATTGATCGGTTATGATGACCTTCGGAGAACGATTTTAGGAACAATAATTTCAATTGCCGCAATGCCCAATGATAATTGTAATCCCTCTCGTTCTCCATTAAACACCAAGCCAATGTGAATGTTACCTTGTCCGATGTTTGCCCCACGATGTTGAACAACAGCATGTTGTATTTGTTTGTCTTGTAGGTGCAGTCCATCATAAGAACATCACAACACGTATGAGCCAATTGTGAAAGCAAATGATGCGAAATAAATATTTGAAGCGGCTTGTTGTCCGGACCTCTTTTAATGATACGCGTGTAATTGTGATCCCAAGCTATCTTCTCAAATTCTTGCATAACACTCCTCCCTTCCCATTCCAACCTTCTAATGGTTGCTTGTGCGCTATAAATTGTACCGAGTGAAGAAACGTTGGTCTTATCCTTTTCCTTGAAAGGAGTTAGAATCACTCTTGGTTTGATACATGCTTTGGTCATCATCTTTACATCCTCAAATTCATCGGGTTTTAGCTTCGCAACTAGGGAGTGACCTTCAAAATCATTCGGATCGGGGTGGTTGTGACGGCCAAACCACACCTTACATTCCCATTCTTTTTCTTCTACTTTTGAACCTCTTAGATAGAATACAAGCTTAAAGGGGCAGTCATCCTTCCGCATGCTTGTCTTGTATACCTTGTTAGTCTTCTTTTCATATACATAACCCTTTCTCTTATGACTATTTTTCTCATTGTATTTTCCACTTCTCTCGCAAACCATCTCAAAACGAACTGATGAACGTTGGGAATTCCTCACTAAGACACACATGTTATTAAGAGCCGTCGCTTTTGCCCAAGCAATTGCTTCCTTTTCATATTTTATTCCCTACATAAGGACAACAATTTATTCCCTAAATTGTACTGAGTGAAGAAACGTTGGTCTTATCCTTTTCCTTGAAGGTTCTGAGAATCACTCTTGGTTTGATACATGCTTTGGTCATCATCTTTACATCCTCAAATTCATCAGGTTTTAGCTTCGCAACTAGGGAGTGACCTTCAAAATCATTCGGATCGGGGTGGTTGTGACGGCCAAACCACACCTTACATTCCCATTCTTTTCTTCTACTTTTGAACCTCTTAGATAGAATACAAGCTTAAAGGGGCAGTCATCCTTCCATGGCTTGTCTTGTATACCTTGTTAGTCTTCTTTTCATATACATAACCCTTTCTCTTATGACTATTTTTCTCATTGTATTTTCCACTTCTCTAGCAAACCATCTCAAAACGAACTGATGAACGTTGGGAATTCCTCACTAAGACACACATGTTATTAGAGAGTCGCTTTTGCCCAAGCAATTGCTTCCTTTTCATATTTTATTCCCTACATAAGGACAACATTATGGAGATTACAAGCAAATCCCAACATAAAATTGTAAAAAATAGGTGAAAGTATTGTTTGGTAACATACATGACATTTTATAGTACTCCAGCGTATCCCGATGGAGTGGTTTGGAGTTTGGTTGATCGTTGTAGGTAACAATCTAAGGAATGAATGAAAAGAAAATTGGATTAGTTCAAAACCGGCATTGTCGATAAGTAAAGTAAACTGCCGGGATTAAGAACCGGCATAATTGGTAATTGACTCACTATACCGGTATTAGATTCCGGCATACTAAGTTGAAAGAAACAAATGCCGGTATAAGTTCAAAATATCATTAGCTTCACGTATGTTATTCATGTAAAAGAGGCATCCTCGACATTTAAGTTTCTATCTTAGGAATAGTAAACCGGCATTACGTGTCATGTACTCACACTATAGGTTTGAATTTTCCTTAGAATATTCGCTGGTAGGTAAAAGTATAAATGTGTCTTAGGCATTCAATCTTGGTTTGAATACCACGCAGGGTATGTTCTTGAATCAAGGGGATATTTAGTCCCGGCATACATATATCTATGAATACAATGCCGGTTACATGATACCGGCGTAGTATTCATACAACTAGCATGCCGGTACAAAGGTTTTTCGATGAGAAATGGCGGTTTCAAAAAAAAAATAATCAAATTTTCGACCTCTTGAAGCATTACCGTGTGTTGGGGTTGCTTGTATCTTGAACATGTTTACTTTCTTGAGTTGGTTCTTCACAAAACATTTCATGGTCAAGAAAATAATGATTCCAAGGTGTTGGTTCATCATACAACAATTGTGAGTTGTTATCATTAATCGAAGATTGAAGATATTATTGTTGTTGTAATTGAGTTAAAGATTCAAAGAAATTTTGCAAGTCTCTCATCACAATCATCTTCCATTTTCAAAAAAAAAAAATTCTACTCAAAATTTTTTCCCTCTAAACTAACACACACAAATTCAAATAAACATAAATACACAAATTATATCCCCCAAATCATTAATATTTTACTAATCAGGATTAATAACTAATTATGATTAGGGAGGGTTAGATTACGAATTAATAATTTAATTATATAAGGGGTAACCCAGCTAGGATATTTGGATCCCTATTTTGTCATTTAGTCATATCCCCCAATTAGTTTTCATATCCCCCAATTACGCGTTCTAAAAGGAAGTCAACAAATTGTGATTTGTTTTGGACTTGTTTTTTTACCCCTCGAGGGTGTTTGTGCAAAGCCCATGGATAGTAGGGGTAATAATAACATTCCCACCTTCTTTTAACCCCATATCTTCACTAGGTAATAACTGATCTAGCCGGAAGCAGAGCCGGGCCTGAGGGTGTGTAGGAGGCGCGACCGCACTGGGCGCGATTCGCCAGGACTTTTATTTCAAAATCAAATGCCCTCCCTCCCCATAAGTTGATGAAAATATTCCAGCCCAAAAATATATTAGGTGTATTTCAGTTTAATTTAAGCCCAATAACCAAGCCCCATAACACTCTCTCACACTATTTTCTTCTAAAACATACGGGCAATCACCTTCTCCCTCTTTCCCCTTCGTCCGTCCTATCTAGTCCATTATTGCTCATCTAAATTGTTTCACGAAAACTTGTTATGCTTATGCCATCTATATATATATTAATCGTTTTAGTCTCATTTTTCTCATTGTTATTCGAAATTTTTGTGGATTTTTTTGTTTTTTGACTGTAAAAAGGCCCTTTAATTAAGTTTGCACAGGGACCTAATGCGTACAAGATCGGCTCTGGCCGGAAGCTTAACAAATTGAGTTTTATCCGAATGAATCCCCTAAATTACCATGCAACAAGAGTCTGCCAAGGGTTTCCTAGGCCTGTTAATTGCAGAATCGTCCTTCTGCTCCCAAAATATTTCAGACCCAAAATACTCCCTGATCCAAGTGACACAAAAAGAAAAAGGCCCAAAATTTACTAATATTACTCAATAATTGTATAGCTTCGCAACCCAAATTAAATCTCTCTTTGGGGGTGTTACTTTTTATTAAAGAGGATCATTTGATTTGATTATTAGATTTGAATTGAATCGATGGATAATATGATCAATGTGGAAGAAGATGTTGATAGACCAGATTGGAGATTACCGCTTTCCAGTGAATGTAGGCAAAGAATTGTTGCAAAGGTGTAAGTAGATCAGCTCTTTCGCTAATTATTCTTAATTTATTTATTTTCATAAAACTTATACGATTTGTTATTTAAAGGATGACAAATTGCTTGTCTCGATACATTATTGATTGTTGTTAGATTGATTGATTGATAATAATAGAATACTATAAGCCTGAATTCTTTTACTTTTGTTAATCAAAATTGTTATAGAAAATCCCTAATTTTATATTAATTAAAAGCATGTCATTGCAGAGTGGAGAAATTATGGAAGTGTATTTCTGATCCATCTCCGGATAAATTTGAACAACTCAAGGATGCCGCTGCAAGATTTGAGGACAAGATTTTTAGTATTTCAACAAGCACGGTATATATATATGTAACCTTTGCATTACTATTGATTATTTTTTTAATTGAAGTTAATTTCTTGTTTATTTTTTTCTTGATTGAATATACTGTATGTAATTCAATAGTAGTTTATATGTTATTTTTTTCTTAATTTCTTGTTTATATGTAATTCAGTAGTTTTTAATGACTTTAATCCTTTTTGCTCAAAACATAATCTACTACTAGTTTACCATAAGATTGAATTAAATAGCTTGTACCGTATTTACACAGTAACATAGCATAAGATTGAATTAAATAGCTTGTACCATATACACAGTAACACATATATAGTAAAAACCCAGCTTAAATAGTATCTGACGTAGTCAGCCATCGCTTTAGATTTTATGTTTTATTAGAGCACATTACTTTTGTAGCTTCGATGTTAAGACATGGAAGCTATGTTTTAAAAGGAGAGCGCCCCAAGGCGCCAAATTCTGAGTGTTTATGGTGTTTTCCAATTTTTCCTCGGGGCTTAAGCGCGCCTTAGGCGCTAGCCTCGCCTAGCGCCTAATACAACATAGCATGGAAGAAATCTTTTGAAGACGTTTAATTAATTTCATGGGTAAAGTTTGTCTGGTTTCTTATGTTAGTTAGTTCAGTTTATTCATAGGTTACAGTATAAAGAAATCTTCTCGAGGCACTATAATTTTACGTGGATGGATTTATTGTTACAGTATACTGAATTCAAATGTTAAATTTTCATGGATATAAAAATTTGTGGATTTCTAACACGAACCATTTGCTCGGATCTTATTTGCCGTTCACTTTATCCAAAAGGTGTGAACTTTTTCCTAGTGTTTTTGACGTTTCGACAGGAAGATTATGTCCGTAGATTAACAACGAAGATGTTGAGGTTCAACAAGACCCCGACTGGAGAAGCTAGCACTTTACCATCACCAAACTCATCTTGCAGTAGCCAAATTATTGATTCAGGTAAGAACATTATGCCTGAATATTTATATGTTAATAATGTCACTCCCGGAAGAATTTGTTTGATGCTTCTTTCTCAATTCTTATTCAGTTCTTTACTTTCTCATTTCAGCAAGAAAGGACGACAAGGCGATTGTTGGATATAATGAGAAGCCCACCATTGAAAGCGATAAAAAACCAGCGAAGGGAGCAGGAAAATGCATCATTTGCTGTGAAGAAGAAGTTGACTCACTTCTGTACAGGTACTAATATTATCAAATCTGCCTCGCTCTAGAAGTACCAAATGTTTGATATCTTGTTATGTCGCAAACATTTGATAAAATCTCATTTTCCTTTCTTCTGCCTTTGTATAAATTTTAGATGCGGGCATATGTGCACCTGTTTCAAGTGTTCCACTAGGTTGCGCAAGGATTCAGAGATATGTCCGATGTGTCGTGCAACAATTATAGACATTGTTCTGGCTTATCCTGCTGGATGTGAGGATTAGTTTTCATGTATTCTGAGAACGAGTATTAGCCAGTGAGAGGGATTATAATTTTTTTGAGAAAGTGATTTTCTTGTTAAATTAGTGATTTAACTGTTTTGTGTATGAGGTCAGTAGGAACTCTAATTCAAATCATTATAATTAAATGACCTCATACACTAATGTGTCGACAGCTTTAGTCCAAAGCTCAAGGCACTTCATGAACTTCCTTTGTACACTCTTTATTACGGGAACCAAGAATAATCGAACAAAGATGCAGCCGAAGAGTTCTCTAACCAGTATTTTCAATAAAGATGAGTTGCATAATTGCATGCATGTATCTGGTGAACCAATTTTAACTTTATCTCTTAAACTTGATGATGAATAACGATTGTTCCCTTCATATATCTGTTGGGGTTTCCCTCTCTGGTAACGGTCGACTATTTACATCTGGTTCTCTATCAACATACATACGAACAGCCCATATATAGATATAGCAAAGCAAACAAGCATAAACGAGTAAACAATAAAAGGCATACCACGACACGAGATTTATAGTGGTTCGGCAATGTGCCTACGTCCACTTGCGATGATGATCCTTTTCATTATAATGAAATCTCTGAAGAACAATTACAAGTAACACTTTGTGTGTCGGTCACCTATGTCTCTCTAGCATTAGAACCCATGTCTAGAAGATAACCTTGACTCAACACATATCTTGTTATCTAGCATCGCAGCCCCATTGATGCGATTACATACAACCCTTGAAGAACATTCTCCTCGTTGTAACCTCACGCCAGATATACGAAACACTCATGATAGCCTCACCTTTCTCTCTTGACCCCACACCACTTCGTTGTGTTTCCTTAATGCTCAAGAAGAGACCTTAGACTCACCATGAAACCTCTTCGCAAGATAACCACTCCAAGAGGTGGGATGAAATCCCTCACAACTCCGTTGTCGATTCCATACCTTCTCCAAATTAGTTCACGTCTTTATATACACGATTAATACCCGGGGACAAGTATAATACTTGGTGGCCAAGTTCAACTAGTTTCCTAAATACGGAATACTACAGATTTCCTAACCGTGGTATACTTGGAGACCAATAAAAACAATATACATTATCAACAAACTTTCACAAATCTCCACCTTTGTTGATAATCACCTTTGCCTCGCTTCTTTGTTCTTCCTTTGACATTCATTGTCACCACCACCTTGCACCTTTTGGTGACTTCACGTAAAATATCGATTAAGTGCAAAAATGTTTGAACTTAATCCTTGGTGCCACCTCTGTAAGCATGCCTGTGAGATTATCCTTCCAGTAAGTCTTCCATAATGAAAACTCTCCACCGTAGATAACAAGTCACACAAAATGAATCGAACATCCATATGTTTTACTCTTCCGTAAAAATCTTCGTGCTTAGAAAACATCTAATGATCTACAACACTTAGAAAATCACAGCATTCTTTATTGACTTCAAAGTATCCAATCAAGCATTGAAGCCAAGTTGCTTCCTTCACAGACTCATTTACCCATATCAATAAAGACTTCATTGTTAATTGAGCTGCAAATGATTGTAAAGACGACCTCTAGCTTATTGGACGACAAGACAATACCCTTTGTAAAGACATATCCATTTTGTAGATCTAAAACAATCCACATCACCACCACCATCATCGGTACCTACATACCCACAAACTTGTAGCGGTTCTTTACTACCACTACGCTGGTACACCAAACCATTCTACTTACCCTCTAGGTACCTCTCCAAACTCTATACTAAATTGAGACTCTGATTTCTCAATATCTACCTGTTTATGGGTAAAAATCGTTTCTGCCGATTTCGGTAATTTCGGTAGGTGAGTGAAAAGCTGGTTCAAACCCTAAACAAATGTCTGCACGTGATCACTTTATAGATTCGAGAGATCAATCTGTACAAGTCGGCCTAAACCAAGAAATGGCCGTTCCCGGACTTGCTTCGGTCACAAAGTGGAGGAGCAGGGTTGATTTGGGGAGGAAGCCAAGAAAGGTGTTGAGACCAGAATAGTGCTGGGAGAGTAGTGTCTCGACTTGTATCGAGAAAGTGGAAGCTTCGGAAGCTTGCAAGAGATTAAAGCTTTTTGGAGAGCTTGCCAAGTTGCCTTTTACGAGAGTGTAGTATTTTTCTTCTGACCGAGACTTGTTGTCTGGTGGAAATAGGTAAGACCTATTTATACAAGTCGAGATTGAAACATACCCTGGCCTCATGAAGGAAG
This sequence comes from Papaver armeniacum, assembly GCA_023531295.1. Lineage (NCBI taxonomy): Eukaryota > Viridiplantae > Streptophyta > Magnoliopsida > Ranunculales > Papaveraceae > Papaver > Papaver armeniacum. The sequence goes on from JAJJWW010006725.1 coordinate 177,917, forward strand.
AGAGTAAAGGGTGAAATAATGGGAGGAGGTGGTAACCGTATGGTGTTAATGGGTGAAAAACGTTTTCACCATTATTTCCTCATTTATTTGACCGCTTTATTCCTTTTCGATTTCTTAATGTGAGCGTAGTGTACGCTGCAAAAGTTTGTGAACGCCAAACCAAAACCCGGAAAGCATCCCAGGTTGTGTTGATATCTCGAGTGTTGGTTGCACCTTGAGTGCAAGTGGCGCTGCTAGTGGCGCGTGTGGCATGTGCCATTGGCATGTGCGGAATGCCTTGGTGGTAGGTTGTACATTGAGTGTAAGTGGAAATGCCAGAGATGCTAGTGGCGTGTGTGGCATGTGACATTGGCATGTGCGGAATGCCTTGGTGGTAGGTTGTACGTTGAATGTAAGTGGCAATGCCAGAGCTGCTAGTGGCGTGTGTTGCATGTGCCATTGGCATGTGCGGAATGCCTTGGTGGTAGGTTGTACGTTGAGTGTAAGTGGCAATGCCAGAGCTGCTAGTGGCGTGTGTGGCATGTGCCAATGGCATGTGCGGAATGCCTTGGTGGTAGGTGTTTATGGGTAAAAATCGTTTCTGCGATTTCGGTAAATTCGGTAGGTGAGTGAAGGCGATTCAAACCCTAAACAAATGTGCTGCACGTGAGCACTTTATAGGTTCGAGACATCAATCTATACAAGTCCGGCCTAAACCAAGAAATGGCTAGTTCCGGACTTGCTTCGGTCACAAAGTGGAGGAAAAGGGTTGATTTGGGGAGGGAAGCAAAGAAAGGTGTTGAGGAGAGTAGTATCTCGACTTGTATCGAAAAGTGAAAGCTTAGGAAGCTTGCAAGAGATGGAAGCTTTTGAGAGAGCTTGCAAAGTTGCCTTTACGAGAGTGTAAGTGTAGTATATTTCTCTGGCCACCGAGACTTGTTGTCTGGTGGAAATAGGTAAGACCTATTTATACAAGTCGAGATTGAAACGTACCACTGGCCTCATGAAGGAAGAGAGTAAAGGGTGAAATAATGGGAGGAGGTGGTAACCGCATGGTTTAATGGGGCTAAGCGTTTTTCACCATTATTTCCTCTTTTATTTGACCGCTTTATTCCTTTTCACGCTTTCTTAATGTGAGCGTAGTGTACGCTGCATCTTTGTGACCGCCAAACCAAAACCCTAAAGAAGCATCCCCAGTTTGTGTCGATGTCTCGAGTGTTGGTTGCATCTTGAGTGCAAGTGGCGGTTTGCTAGTGGCGCGTGTGGCATGTGCCAATGGCATGTGCGGAATGCCTTGGTGGTAAGTTACACGGTTTGCAAGTTAGGTTACCAGCGTGTGGGTTTGGCATGTGCCAATGGCATGTGCGGAATGCCTTGGTGGTAGGTTACACATTTTGCAAGTTAGGCTACCAGCGTGTGTGTTTGGCATGTGCGGCCATGTTGACCTAGTTGTAAGTCTTGCAAACCTAGGGCGCTATGTTTGGCGTGGGCCAAAGGCATAGCGGCTTGGAAGTATGGCTCGCGACACGTGTTGGCATGTGTCAATGGCACGTGCGGCCATGTTGACCTAGTTGCAAGTCTTGCAAGCCTAGGGCGCGATAGCGGCTTGGAAATATGGCTTGCGGCACGTGTTGGCATGTGCCAATGGCACGTGCGGCCATGTTGACCTAGTTGCAAGTCTTGCAAGCCTAGGACGCGATAAGCGGCTTGGAAATATGGCTTGCGGCACGTGTTGGCATGTGCCAATGGCACGTGCGGCCCATAGCGACTCGGAAATATGGCTTGCGGCACGTGTTGGCATGTGCCAATGGAACGTGCGGCCATGTTGACCTAGTTGCAAGTCTTGCAAGCCTAGGGCGCTATGTTTGGCGTGGGCCAAAGGCATAGCGGCTTGGGAGTATGGCTTGCGACACGTGTTGGCATGTGCCAATGGCACGTGCGGCCATGTTGACCTAGTTGCAAGTCTTGCAAGCCTAGGGCGCTATGTTTGGCGTGGGCCAAAGGCATAGCGGCTTGGGAGTATAGCTTGCGACACGTGTTGGCATGTGCCAATGGCACGTGCGGCCATGTTGACCTAGTTGCAAGTCTTGCAAGCCTAGGGCGCGATAGCGGCTTGGAAATATGGCTTGCGGCACGTGTTGGCATGTGCCAATGGCACGTGCGTCCATGTTGACCTAGTTGCAAGTCTTGCAAACCTAGGGCGCTATGTTTGACGTGGGCCAAAGGCATAGCGGCTTGGAAGTATGGCTCGCGACACGTGTTGGCATGTGTCAATGGCACGTGCGGCCATGTTGACCTAGTTGCAAGTCTTTCAAGCCTAGGGCGCGATATGCTTGGAAATGGCTTGCGGCACGTGTTGGCATGTGCCAATGGCACGTGCGGCCATGTTGACCTAGGTTCACCCAAGTCTTGCAAGCCTAGGGCGCGATAGCGGCTTGGAAATATGGCTTGCGGCACGTGCGATTATGTTGACCTAGTTGCAAGTCTTGCAAGCCTAGGGCGCTATGTTTGGCGTGGGCCAAAGGCATAGCGGCTTGGGAGTATGGCTTGCGACACGTGTTGGCATGTGCCAATGGCACGTGCGGCCATGTTGACCTAGTTGCAAGTCTTGCAAGCCTAGGGCGCGATAGCGTCTTGGAAATATGGCTTGCGGCACATGTTGGCATGTGCCAATGGCACGTGCGGCCATGTTGACCTATTTGCAAGTCTTGCAAACCTAGGTCGATATGTTTGGCTTGGGCCAAAGGCATAGCGGCTTGGAAGTATGGCTCGCGACACGTGTTGGCATGTGTCAATGGCACGTGCGGCCATGTTGACCTATTTGCAAGTCTTGAAAGCCTGGGGCGCGATAGCGGCTTGGAAATATGGCTTGCGGCACGTGTTGGCATGTGCCGATGGCACGTGCGGCCATGTTGACCTAGTTGCAAGTCTTGCAAGCCTAGGGCGCGATAGCGGCAGGAAATATGGCTTGCGGCACGTGTTGGCATGTGCCCATGGCACGTGCGGCCATGTTGACCTAGTTGCAAGTCTTGCAAGCCTGGGGCGCTATGTTTGGCGTGGGCCAAAGGCATAGCGGCTTGGGAGTATGGCTTGCGACACGTGTTGGCATGTGCCAATGGCACGTGCGGCCATGTTGACCTAGTTGTAAGTCTTGCAAGCCTAGGGCGCTATGTTTGGCGTGGGCCAAAGGCATAGCGGCTTGGGAGTATGGCTTGCGACACGTGTTGGCATGCCAATGCGCGTGCGGCCATGTTGACCCTAGTTGCAAGTCTTGCAAGCCTAGGGCGCAATAGCGGATTGAAATATGGCTTGCGGCACATGTTGGCATGTGCCAATGGCACGTGCGGCCATGTTGACCTATTTGCAAGTCTTGCAAACCTAGGTCGATATGTTTGGCGTGGGCCAAAGGCATAGCAGCTTGGAAGTATGGCTCGCGACACGTGTTGGCATGTGTCAATGGCACGTGCGGCCATGTTGACCTATTTGCAAGTCTTGAAAGCCTAGGGCGCGATAAGCGGCAAATATGGCTTGCGACACGTGTTGGCATGTGTCGATGGCACGTGCGGCCATGTTGACCTAGTTGCAAGTCTTGCAAGCCTGGCGGCGCGATAGCGGCTTGGAAATATGGCTTGCGGCACGTGTTGGCATGTGCCAATGGCACGTGCGGCCATGTTGACCTAGTTGCAAGTTTTGCAAGCCTAGGGCGCGATGTTTGGCGTGGGCCAAAGGCATAGCGGCTTGGAGATTTGGCATTATTGCCATGGTGCGCGGGGTGCGTCTTGGTTTGGCATTCTTTGCGATGGTGCCAGATATACGGCTTGGTTTGGCATTGCTTGCCATGGTCGTGAGTATGCGGCTTGGTTTGGCATTGTTGCCATGGTGCGCAGGGTGCGGCTTGGTTTGGCATTGTTGCCATGGTGCGTGATATGCGGCTTGGTTTGGAATTAGGGTTACGTATTTGAAAACCCTAATCTGGTATTTTGAAAAAATACCCCTATTAATTATTTACACGAGTTAAATGCTCTTAATTAATGTGTTGCGGGTAACACTAGGTCATGGGGTTTTACGATTTTACCCCTTGTCTAAAAACCACCATCAACATTAAGTCCCCTGCTTAGCTCGGGCGGGGGCTTTGTTGCGAGGTAAGCATAAGATGGTGACAGGACTATTATGACAAACCGTAAAGAGAATTGAAGGAGGCTTGTCGACCTTTTATAAATAGGATTTGGAATCCTTGCCTCGCGGTAGTTTTGCACAAATCGGAGGCTGGCACAATTGGTGGGCCCGATGCAGCTTAGGCGACGTTGGGAAGTTGGCATGAGTTGGGAAGCGAGTGTGCTACCTGGTGGGACCGGCGCGAAGTGTAGAAGCCGTTCGTGCTTGCGACGGCGTGACTTGGGCGGCATTGAGGAGGTCGGCGCAAATTGGTGGGGCCGGTGCAACTTGGAAGGCCGTACTTGCGGGCGTGATTTATGTAAATAAAGAGGGAGTAGACGTTTCTTCAGCCAAACAAAGTTTCCTTATTTTGCTTTCCTTCACGTGCGGCTTCCATTAGGGCATCATCCATGCCAAAAAATCGGAAGCATTATGTCTTTCATTGCTCCCTTTCCTTTTTTAAAGTTAAAGTATTCATATCCAACGCGAATGTATCGTCTCCCTTGTTTGAGAAGGGGTTCTTCTGTTGATTCCCCTTTTCCTTTGCTTTCTTAGGTGCGTTTTCTCCTTCTTTTTTTTTTTTTTTTTTTTTCGCCATCCTCTTTTTATATGCGTGTAGACAGGATGGAATTTGATCATCTTTCCATTTCTTGCAGTGTATGATGGGATCTTCCAGAGACGGCCGTGCCTTTAACCTTTTGGAAAAGGACTTGAGAATCGGTGGAGATCGATCTTCTTCTCTTGAGGAGGTATTGGTTGGGGTTGAGTCTTTGTTCCATGAAGCTAACGAAATTATTAAGGACCTCCCTTCCTTCTATCCTCACGAAGAAACAGTGCATGTTCGGACTCTCTTGGGTTCGGCGGACGCGGAGGAGAACGCCATGATTCTTGATTTTGATGTGGATGAATCAAAAAACTTCCTTGAAAATGTCGATGAAAAAACTTTCGAAGGAGTATATGATAGAAGCGAGATGACCTTTGAAGTTGATTCCAAAGGTGTTATTGATGATCTAGGAGGGGTCATGGTGGCGTATCTTTGGAATAGTTGTCGGGAGGACACTGCTGCTGTTTGTGGCTGCCGGGATGGGATGTTGAGGTTGCCATTTGCTAAAACCACTGAATGGAACCTTTGTTGCCCGAAGGATTCCGGGGGAAATGCTTGAAGATAGCTTTGCCCGAAGGACTGCGCGCTCCATCCTTCGAGGGCTAGTTCCTCCTTTTGTTTTTACGTTGTTTGCTTAGTTCCACGATGTTTTTCCTTTCTTTTTTTGTAAACACATCTTTCCCTTCTTCTTTATCAATAAACCTTTTGCTTCATATATATATATTTTTGAAAGGGGTTGTGGTATGATGGCTCTGCAATGGTTTTCTGGGTTCTTCTGATGTATTTCTCTGATATCTGAAGGATTCGCTCGGGAAGAGACATATTTATTTTATTTTATTTTATTTTTTGACAAAAGGGTAGATCTCCAGGGAAAAATACAAAACGGTGTATTCATCCTGGGGAAGTACAGCTATTAAGAGGAATGATTCAAAGGAAGTACTGAAAAAAGGGAGTGATTGGGAAATACAACATTTTAGAGATTGGATTCCTTGAGCCATCGCGAGTGAACTATCACGCCTTCAGGTGTGTCGGTATTGATGAGCTTGCAATATCCTCCCAAAAGGGTATCCGCAACTGTACAGACTCGCCTTCACCTTCCTCGGGCAAATCCATCTTTACTGTCATCCTCCAAACTTGAAACGAGCTTTCCTTAACCACTACATCTCCGATTGAAAACGGGTTCAGGTGCCGTGTAACCATTTGAGCCTTGGCTTCGTTGGTTCCGCTAGAAGCTTCCAAGCTTCTTGCAAAGTGTTCGAATGGTCCAGCTCCCCATTCACATTTTTTGACAGCGTTCGCGCCGGTTGTTGCGCCGAGTCCCCATGACAGAATGGGGGAAGAAAAGGTCGGTTGCAGAAAAGGTTGCTCGGTCAGACTTACTCGCATTTGAAAATCATGGGCTAGCGCCAACGGGTCCTCCTCGGACGCTTGGGTTCCTTTAATAGCTCGTTGATGTGATAACCTGTGGGACGATTTGTTGGGAATCCCTTCGGGTAGGGATGTCGGCAGAGGGTGTACGCCCAGTTTTGCTTTGTTGTCGAGCGCCCATAAGCGTCCCAAAATCATGTCGTGATCTAGTTCTTTGACAATGTGGAACTTGCTGTGCGTCATAGTGTCTCCCATCTCGATCTCTAGGTTGATGTAGCCATGCGCGTTCAAAGCCTCTCCTCTCAAGCTCTTAATCACAGACGGGAAATAGGTAGCGTCTTGTTTTGTAAATCCGGCTGCCTTTAGTGTCTTGAAAGTGATGATGTTGTTGTCAGAGGTCGTGTCGATGAGCATGTCGCCAAATTCAAGTACCTCTTAAACGGACGTGGTCAGCAGTCCCCAGTTCTCGCTTCGCTTGTTTGGGAAGCTTGGGCCCTTGGCGTGGATTCCGAGGGGAGAAAAAGCCGTTTGCCGGATACAACACGATTGAGAGCTGCGAAAATATCTTGGCGCTGAACCTTGGAGAGATGGAGAATTTCGCACATATGTCGCATCATGGAGTGTACAGTCTCGTGCACGGAGTCCCCAGAGGAACCGCAGTTTCTTATTGGGAGTGGGTCTCGATGCACTCTTTCGTCTCCTAGTTGGAGTTCTCCTGCTTCTATCCTTTCCTTGAAAATATGCTTTAATCTGTTGCAATCGCTAGTCGGGTGATGAACGAACCTGTGGTAATGGCAGTATTTGGGGTTTGCCATCTCAGCCTTAGTTGGTGGACGTCTAAGCGGTGGCAGTCTGATGACATCATCTTGAACCCAGGCTTCTAGGAGGTCAATCACTTCCTCGATGGGGAATGGGAAATCAAGGATATTTCCTTCGGCCTCACGGTGCTGCACGGGAGTTTTAGTGGCGATCTTTCGTTGCGAGGGCTCCCGTTGCGCCGGCGCTTCACGTTTGGGTGGTGGCTCGTAGTTGCGGCTTTCCTTTTTCCTCTTTCGTTCACTATGTTCACGGAGGATGAGCCGGCATTAAATTGTTTGTTGATGAGGCGTCTACTCCCGCGAGTTTCACGCGCGTCTTCAGTTTGAGTTGGCCTAGTCCTTTCCAGTAATGCTGGTGCTGTTGTTGCAGATCGTCTGGCGGCCTCATGGAGTTCGGAGAATGTTTGGAAACGCAAGTTTTCTAGCAGGGCGCGGTAGATCGGGACCATACCGTTGATGCATGCGTTTACCAATTGTTGCTCGGTCACGTTTGGGTCGTGGTGGTCAGAGTGCTTGAACCTGAACCTCTTGACGAAATCATTCGTATGTTCGTTATCCCACTGGTACATTCTCCCGAGGTCTGAAAAGGTAACTTGTTCAGACAAGAAGAAATACTTCCTATAAAACGCGGTGACCATGCTACTCCAGTTGGGAATGTTGTTCGGTGGGATCTTTGTTGTACCATGTATACGCCCTTCCGGTAAGTGATTTTGAAAATTCCCTTAAACGAAGAACGTGATTATATTCATGTTCACCCAATGATTCCGAAAACGAGAAACATGTTCGCGTGCGTTCCGTACCATCGTACGGGGTAAATTGAGGGGGAAGAATACCCCCTTGGGAGAGGGATTCTGTATTTCGGACGGGTAAGGGGGTTGGTGATGATGTACATCAAACTCATCATGCTTGATTCGGTCACGTAGGAGTTGTTCCAAATCTTCTCTCGTGACGAAATTTGGTGGTTGATTTCTCTCAAACGGGACTCTAGTGCGAGTTTCTTCATCCGTGGAGGCGTGCCCTGCCGGAGTGCGGGCGTCGGGGTTGTTGGAGATGCTTCTAGGCGTCTTTGGAGGATGCGACTCACGGGGTAGTCGCTCTGTCAGGGTTTTGAGAAAGGTGAGCACCTCCTTTTGTGTTGAAACCATGTATGTCTGGGCTCTGGCGGCGTCTCCTGTCGTTCCATCAAATCGGCGATGGTGACGTAAGGCGACTTCCTCCGGTCCCTCCGGTCTCTCGTCCCGTCGGCGGGTAATTGGAGCCTTAGTTGTCGGAGGCGCCATGCTGGAAGAAGCATTCGGGGCCACGGTGGCGGCCCAGCCTGGTGACTGGGGCGTGACACCTGAAGAGATATTCTCGTTGCGTGATTAGAGGTTGTGCGAGACGCAAGAGGAGGCGGCGGCTGCAGCCTGGTGATAGGCGGTGTTACACTTAAAGGAGTGCATTCGATGCTGCTGTTGTCAGCTGGTGAAGTAACAATGTTATGGGGGGAGGCGCCAACATCAGGGATGCGTTCTGCGCTGATGTTCTCGGCAGCCGCTCCAGATCTGAGTTCCACCATGTTGGGATTTGACGTTCGGAAAACGAAATCAGGAGTTGGAGTTGATATTGTAGACGATAGATCAATCGTCCCACCGTGATCGCCAATTGTTTATGGGTAGAAATCGTTTACGCCGATTTCGGTAAATTCGGTAGGTGAGTGAGAAACCCCATTCAAACCCTAAACAAATGTGCTGCACGTGAGCACTTTATAGGTTCGAGAGATCGATCTGTACAAGTCCGGCCTAAACCAAGAAATGGCCGTTCCAGGACTTGCTTCGGTCACAAAGTGGAGGAGAAGGGTTGATTTGGGGAGGAAGCAAAGAAAGGTGTTGAGGAGAGTAGTATCTCGACTTGTATCGAGAAAGTGAAAGCTTAGGAAGCTTGCAAGAGATGGAAGCTTTTGAGAGAGCTTGCAAAGTTGCCTTTACGAGTGTAAGTGTAGTATATTTCTCCGACCGAGACTTGTTGTCGGTGGAAATAGGTAAGACCTATTTATACAAGTCGAGATTGAAACGTACACTGGCCTCATGAAGGAAGAGAGTAAAGGGTGAAATAATGGGAGGAGGTGGTAACTGTGCATGGTTTAATGGGCGAAAACGTTTTCACCATTATTTCCTCTTTATTTGACTGCTTTATTCCTTTTCACGCTTTCTTAATGTGAGCGTAGTGCACGCTGCATGCTGTGACCGCCAAACCAAAACCCTAAAGAAGCATCCCCCAGTTTGTGTCGATGTCTCGAGTGTTGGTTGCATCTTGAGTGCAAGTGGCGCTGCTAGTGGCGCGTGTGGCATGTGCCAATGGCATGTGCGGAATTCCTTGGTGGTAAGTTGCACGGTTTGCAAGTTAGGTTACCAGCGTGTGGGTTTGGCATGTGCCAATGGCATTTGCGAAATGCCTTGGTGGTAGGTTGCACGGTTTGCAAGTTAGGCTACCAGCGTGTGTGTTTGGCATGTGCCAATGGCATGTGCGGCCATGTTGACCTAGTTGCAAGTCTTGCAAACCTAGGGCGCTATGTTTGGCGTGGGCCAAAGGCATAGCGGCTTGGGAGTATGGCTTGCGACACGTGTTGGCATGTGCCAATGGCACGTGCGGCCATGTTGACCTAGTTGCAAGTCTTGCAAACCTAGGGCGCGATAGCGGCTTGGAAATATGGCTTGCGGCACGTGTTGGCATGTGCCAATGGCACGTGCGGCCATGTTGAACTAGTTGCAAGTCTTGCAAACCTAGGGCGCTATGTTTGGCGTGGGCCAAAGGCATAGCGGCTTGGAAGTATGGATCGCGACACGTGTTGGCATGTGTCAATGGCACGTGCGGCCATGTTGACCTAGTTGCAAGTCTTGCAAGCCTAGGACGCGATAGTGGCTTGGAAATATGGCTTGCGACACGTGTTGGCATGTGCCAATGGCACGTCTTGGCCATGTTGACCTAGTTGCAAGTCTTGCAAGCCTAGAGCGCGATAAGCGGCTTGGAAATATGGCTTGCGGCACGTGTTGGCATGTGCCAATGGCACGTCGGCCATGTTGACCTAGTTGCAAGTCTTGCAAGCCTAGGGCGCTATGTTTGGCGTGGGCCAAAGGCATAGCGGCTTGGGGAGTATGGCTTGCGACACGTGTTGGCATGTGCCAATGGCACGTGCGACCATGTTGACCTAGTTGCAAGTCTTGCAAGCCTAGGGCGCTATGTTTGGCGTGGGCCAAAGGCATAGCGGCTTGGGAGTATGGCTTGCGACACGTGTTGGCATGTGCCAATGGCACTTGCGGCCATGTTGACCTAATTGCAAGTCTTGCAAGCCTAGGGCGCGATAAGCGGCTTGGAAATATGGCTTGCGACACGTGTTGGCATGTGCCAATGGCACGTGCGGCCATGTCGACCTAGTTGCAAGTCTTGCAAACCTAGGGCGCGATGTTTGGCGTGGGCCAAAGGAATAGCGGCTTGGAAGTATGGCTCGCGACACGTGTTGGCATATGTCAATGGCACGTGCGGCCATGTTGACCTAGTTGCAAGTCTTGCAAGCCTAGGGCGCGATAGCGGCTTGGAAATATGGCTTGCGGCACGTGTTGGCATGTGCCAATGGCACGTGCGGCCATGTTGACCTAGTTGCAAGTCTTGCAAGCCTAGGGCGCGATAGCGGCTTGGAAATATGGCTTGCGGCACGTGTTGGCATGTGCCAATGGCACGTGCGGCCATGTTGACCTAGTTGCAAGTCTTGCAAGCCTAGGGCGCTATGTTTGGCGTGGGCCAAAGGCATAGCGGCAGGAGTATGGCTTGCGACACGTGTTGGCATGTGCCAATGGCACGTGCGGCCATGTTGACCTAGTTGCAAGTCTTGCAAGCCTAGGGCGCGATAGCGGCTTGGAAGTATGGCTTGCGGCACGTGTTGGCATGTGCCAATGGCACGTGCGGCCATGTTGACCTAGTTGCAAGTCTTGCAAGCCTAGGACTCTATGTTTAGCGTGGGCCAAAGGCATAGCGGCTTGGAAGTATGGCTCGCGACACGTGTTGGCATGTGTCGATGGCATGTGCGGCCATGTTGACCTAGTTGCAAGTCTTGCAAGCCTAGGGCGCGATAAGCGGCTTGGAAATATGGCTTGCGGCACGTGTTGGCATGTGCCAATGGCACGTGCGGCCATGTTGACCTAGTTGCAAGTCTTGCAAGCCTAGGGAGCGATAGCGGCTTGGAAATATGGATTGCGGCACGTGTTGGCATGTGCCAATGGCACGTGCGGCCATGTTGACCTAGTTGCAAGTCTTGCAAGCCTAGGGCGCTATGTTTGGCGTGGGCCAAAGGCATAGCGGCTTGGAAGTATGGCTTGCGACACGTGTTGGCATGTGCCAATGGCACGTGCGGCCATGTTGACCTAGTTGCAAGTCTTGCAAGCCTAGGGCGCGATAGCGGCTTGGAAATATGGCTTGCGGCACGTGTTGGCATGTGCCAATGGCACGTGCGGCCATGTTGACCTAGTTGCAAGTCTTGCAAACCTAGGGCGCTACGTTTGGCGTGGGCCAAAGGCATAGCGGCTTGGAAGTATGGCTCGCGACACGTGTTGGCATGTGTCAATGGCACGTGCGGCCATGTTGACCTAGTTGCAAGTCTTGCAAGCCTAGGGCGCGATAGCGGCTTGGAAATATGGCTTGCGGCACGTGTTGGCATGTGCCAATGGCACGTGCGGCCATGTTGACCTAGTTGCAAGTCTTGCAAGCCTAGGGCGCGATGTTTGGCTTGGAAATATGGCTTGCGGCACGTGTTGGCATGTGCCAATGGCACGTGCGGCCATGTTGACCTAGTTGCAAGTTTTGCAAGCCTAGGGCGCGATGTTTGGCGTGGGCCAAAGGCATAGCGGCTTGGAGATTCAGCATTGTTGCCATGGTGCGCGAGGGTGCGGCTTGGTTTGGCATTCTTTGCCATGGTGCGCGATATGCGGCTTGGTTTGGCATTGCTGCCATGGTGCGTAGTATGCGGCTTGGTTTGGCATTGTTGCCATGGTGATGCGAGGGTGCGGCTTGGTTCGGCATTGTTGCCATGGTGCGCAATATGCGGCTTGGTTTGGAATTAGGGTTCTGTGTTGAAAACCCTAATCTGGTATTTTTCCATATTAATTATTTACACCTGAGTTAAATGCTCTTAGTTAATGTGTTTCGGGTAACACTAGGTCATGGGGTTTTACGATTTTACCCCTTGTCTAAAAACCACCATCAACGTAGGTTGCATGGTTTGCAAATCAGGCTACCGGCGTATGTTTTGGCGTGTGCCAGTGGCGCGTACGGTCGAATTGGCCTAGGTTGCACGGCTTGCAAGTTAGGCTACCAGCGCGCATTAGGGCCACGGCTAGGTGATGAAGGCTACCGGCGAGCGTGTTGGCATGTGCGAATGGCATGCGTGGCCGTTATTGGCCGTGGCCTTGGTAGGAAAAGCTACCCGGCGAGCTTGTTGGCATGTGCCAATGGCATGCGTGGCCGTTAGGGTCGTGGCCTTGGTAGGAAAAGCTACCACCGAGCATGTTGGCATGTGCCAATGGCATGCGTGGCCGTTAGGGCCGTGGCCTTGTAGGAAAGCTACCAATGAGCATGTTGGCATGTGCCAATGGCATGCGTGGCCGTTAGGGCCGTGGCCTTGGTAGGAAAAGCTACCAGCGAGCATGTTGGCATGTGTCAATGGCATGCGTGGCCGTTAGGGCCGTGGACTTGGTAGGAAAAGCTACCAGCGAGCATGTTGGCATGTGCCAATGGCATGCGTGGCCATTAGGGCCGTGGCCTTAGTAGGAAAAGCTACCAGCGAGCATGTTGGCATGTGCCAATGGCATGCGTGGTCAGTTAGGGCCGTGGCCTTGGTAGGAAAAGCTACCGCGAGCATGTTGGCATGTGCCAATGGCATGTGTGGCCGTTATGGCCGTGGCCTTGGTAGGAAAAGCTACCGGCGAGCATGTTGGCATGTGCCAATGGCATGCGTGGCCGTTAGGGCCGTGGCCTTCAGTAGGAAAAGCTACCCGGCGAGCAGGTTGGCATGTGCCAATGGCATGCGTGGCCCGTTAGGGCCGTGGCCTTGGTAGGAAAAGCTACTGGCGAGCACGTTGGCATGTGCCAATGGCATGCGTGGCCGTTAGGGCCGTGGCCTTGGTAAGAAAAGCTACCCGAGCATGTTGGCATGTGCCAATGGCATGCGCCAATGGCATGCGAGGTCGTTAGGGCCGTGGCCTTGGTAGGAAAAGCTACCGGCGAGCATGTTGGCATGTGCCAATGGCATGCGTGGCCCGTTAGGGCCGTGGCCTTGGTAGGAAAAGCTACCAAATGAGCATGTTGGCATGTGCCAATGGCATGTGGCCGTTATGGCCGTGGCCTTGGTAGGAAAAGCTACCAACGAGCATGTTGGCATGTGCCAATGGCATGCGTGGCCGTTAGGGCCGTGGCGTTGGTAAGAAAAACTACCAGCGAGCATGTTGGCATGTGCCAATGGCATGCGTGGCCGACTTGGCCTAGGTTGCATGGTTTGTAAGCCTAGGCGCGGGCGCCATTTTGGCATGGCGTGGCTAGGGCCAAGCCAGAGTGCTTGGCTTGGCGTAACGTGACTAGCATATCTAAGACCAAGGCAGAGTGCGTTTGTCATGGCGCAGCTAGCTCGGGCTAAATGTGGCTTGACATGATTTGCCATTGGCATGGAGGTGAATTAGGGTTTTGTTCGTTGTAACCCTAATTTGAAAAAAAATACCCCCTATTAAATACTGACTACCTGCCTTAATTGTCCTAATAAATGTGTCACTGGTGACATTAGGTTATTTTTAGGGTTTTACGAGTTTACCCTTTGTTTAAAAACCACCATCAACATTAAGTCCCCTGCTTAGCTCGGAACAGGGGCTTTGTTGCGAGGTAAGCATAAGATGGTGACAAACTATCAACAGCAAACCGTAAATAGAATTGAGGAGGCTCGTCGACCTTTTATAAATAGGATTTGGAATCCTTGCCTGCGCGATTTTGCACAAATCGGGAGGGCGGCATAATTGGTGGGGTAGGTGCAACTTGGGCGACGTTGGGAAGTTGGCGTGAGTTGGGAAACTGAGCGTACTAGCTGGTGGGACCGGCGCAAGGTGTGGAAGCTGTGCGTGCTTGTAGGCGTGACTTGGGCGGTCATTGGGAAGTCGGTGTGATTGGTGGGGCCGGTGCAACTTGGGCGACGTTGGGAAGTTGGCGTGAGTTGGGAAACAGAGCGTACTAGCGGGGGGGACCGGCGCAAGGTGTGGAAGGTGTGCGTGCTTGCGGGCGTGACTTGGGCGGTCATTGGGAAGTCGGTGCAATTGGTGGGGCCGGTGCAACTTGGGCGACCTTGGGAAGTTGGGCGCCCTTGTGGGCCCGTTTCTTACACGCACGATTTTGGTAAAGGGAAATCCTTCCATATTTCGGAATCTTCACGCCTATATATATAAAGTCCCTTTCTCCCATCTTGCACTTTCATCTTTTCATCCTTTCCTACTAGCGGCAGAGTCACAAAGAAAACCACTTCAGTACGTCTTCCGGTACTTCTCTTGTTTCTCTTTTTATGTAGGTGTAAACCCTAAGAGTGGGCGTTTTTCTTTATATATTGCGCATATAATTTCTTGGCGTGTCTCTTGTAGAAAATATTGTATGTATGCAACCAAGGGAAATATGCATATATTATTCGAACCGTAGGAAAGTGCTCCATATATTATTTTGAACCCGAAGAAGGTTACTGCAGACGCACTTGAGCCCGTATAAAAATACCGCGTATATAATTTTGAACCCTGAAGAAAATACTGCATGTGCAGTCTTGAACCCGTAGAGAATGCTCCATATATAATTCTGAACCCGAAGAATGATACCGAGACGCACTTGAGCCGTATAAAATCTGCGTATGTAATTTTGAACCTTGAAGAAAATACTGCGTGTGCGGTTTCGAGCCAGTAAAGAATACGCCCTCTTCCCCTTTTTTTTTTTGTATTTCAGGTTTTCCTTTGTTGGGCGCGGTTATGTGTCAGGGAAATAATTTTGTTTTTTCTCCGTGTGCAGATATCTTATTACTAAGTTGTTATGAAGAAATCCGACAAGATGTTACCTGAACAGAATTCCGCATCATCGAAGGATGTCCATAGTTCCAAACCGAACACGGATGATGAATTCTTCGCCAAAAAACTTGCCTCTGCTCGAAAAAATCACCCAGGTTTCGTGTCAATTTTGTTAACCGGTGGTGAAGATGAAAAGAAGACACGTTCGGTTCGCCTAGAGAAAACCATACGGTTCTGTCTTCATAAAGGGGTATATTCCTCTTCCAACGTTGATTTCAGGATGTGCCAAAGACCATTGCGTTCTTTTGATAGATGGGTTGAGTTCATGGTGAGTAAGGAGCATATAAATACCAACTTGACTTGAGCGCAGATTATTGATCTTGTCGAGAGTTTGGTAAATCTCCAGTTAGGAAGGATATACCGGGCTTGGTTGCTTTCATCTCCGGATGGTGTTCGGACACCCATACGATCATATGTAGATGGGATGAGATAACTTTCTCCTTGGAGAGTGTGGCTCTCTTCTTGAATCTTCCGTGAATCAGGAATCTTAACATCCAATTATCTCGAAAGTGAGGGAAGATGCGGGATGACCTTGCCGCTAAGTTGGAAGATTTCGCTCGGAAAGACTCCGGCTGCGAAGTCGAAGGATTCTGTCCGGAAAGAGGATGAAAGGTGCTTTTATAGCTGGTGGATGTCTCAATGGTTTCCGGACGAGTGGAACCGAACAAAAGCGATGATCTTCATGTCAAGCATTTTTGGCTCTCTGGTTGTCTAGAGACATTTTTGATGACGGTTCGGCAAGAAGGAAATAAAACCAGAGTTGCTAGCGATTGCTGTGAAGTTAGCAAAAGGTGAAGTTCTTCCCATTGGCAAGCTATTCCTCGGTTCCCTGTATGTGCATCTGGATCACCTAGTTGCGAACATGCGAGTTTCGAATGGTTTCATGAAAGTGAATTCATATGTGCACGTTGCTTTTACGCAAGTCGCTGTGGGAGCACTTTGAGAAGTATGCTCAAACCGATGCCTTCGATTCCCGCGAGTTGGGGGTTCCCGAATTCTTCGATGGGTGAACAGGCGTCCAAAGGTTGGCATGAGCTTGGTTAGTCTTCTTGACAAGTCGTATGAAATCAGTTTTCGCCCATGAGAGCCGGTCCATAGGTCGGTGACTCAAATTGACACCTTTTCTTCTGCTCCGATCATGTCTTTGTCTTTTGATGGCGATTTGAGCGTTAGTGAAAACTTGTTTATTCAAAGCTGCATGTCCGGTTATATGCCGTCTTTCTTCATGGGGTCTTTCCAGATATATTTGCTTACAATATTGACCGTCTTCGCTCGTCACATGGGTTTCAATCAAGGGGTGCCTCTTGCTTACCAGCCGGTGATCCCTAAGGATTCATTGCGTGCCGCCCTTAATGCAAAGTGCCCTTGAGCCGGGTATCCGCCTTCCCTTCTTTCAAACGGGAAGAGTAACCGACGACCTTCGGCTATAATGAGTTCAGTACGACGAGTTTATTATGATCCAAGATTTTGTGAATAACGTGGTGGAGAACGTTCGTTGTAAACCTTCCCCAGCAGTTTTGAAGAAGTATCCAATGTTGAGAGATCTCAAGCGAAAGTTGCCTAGCAACTCGGAAAGTCCCCAGGACAAGGAACGGAGAACGAAGAATCGTGTTGGCGGGTTCCGGACGGTTTCAAAGATCCTCCCCGCAGCTCTCGTGTCTTTCGGTTCTTCCAATAATCAGGTATGTGTCGCTTCTTCATTGGTTTGTCTCAAAACACGTGAAATTCTCTTTGAAAACATGTGTCTTGTTTCCTCCGGGGCTTCGGTAGTGTTAATGCTTTATTTGCCCTTGCACGTTGCCGGGAGACGGCAATTTCTTCAAAAATTCCAGCAAAGACGAGCCTCTCATAGCGGTGATGAGTCGGAGAAATAAGAAAGTTCGACAAGTGAGAGTGATTCCTCGGCGCCTTTGGTTCTTTTCGGGAAGTGGTTCGGTGAGTTCCGCGCTTCTTTTCTTTCTTGTTTAGTTTCTTCTTTTGAAAAATGTCTGACTCAAGTTCGCAGGAGGAATCCGGTTCGGAGGACGATTCTGGGGTAGAGCCACATGAAAACTTGCCTTTGGTGGCCACCGCCGGTGACTTGGAGATGGGAGTTAGCCAATTGCCGGGCACAGATGTGGTTCAAATGGTGGATGATTCTCTGATGGTTGCTGTCGTAGACATGGAAGAGGACCCTCTGCGAGTCGTGAGGCCAGGTGCAGGCGCCATTTTTGATCCCGTACTTGGTTCCTTATCCGAGGTCATGTCTTGGTTGGCGGCTTAAGCGTGCGGCTAAGCATGAGGCGTTGTACACGAATCTGGGAGAAGTACGGACATATGGCCACAACCAAGAAAGTCACTAGTCGATTTGCGTGGTTAAGCGTGTGGAAGAGGCTTTATCTTCTATCGAGGATATGCGTGAGGTATTTGGTCACACCGTTTCGAAGACGTTATTGCCGACTGGGAGCACCATCGCGACGTGTACGTAGAAAAGGAGTTCAAAACTTCGTGGTTTGTCGAAGGCCTTGCTGAGATCCAAAAGTTGAAAGATGCGGCAATCGAAAGCCTTTCCGCCGAGGAGATTGCACGACAGGAGGTGGAACTCGAAAAACTTTCCAAGATGTTGACTATGAAGAGAGCGGCTCTTGAAGATGCAAAGTTGACTTTCTCCAAGAAGAGCAGACTTCTGTTGGATGATTTTCCTTGAATGTTTCTCTGTTAAACTTTCATTTAGGTTCTTCTTCTCTTTTTTTTTTTGAAAGACATATTGGATGTCTAGTTCAAAGTTTGACCGGTTTTGGTAGATAGCTGGTAGCTTTTGAGGATATTGGATTATTTCTGGGATGAATGGTTTTGATAGTATGACTCTGATTATGTTTTGGGAAAGGAATATTGATTTTATGAATGTGTGTGCTAGCAATAGGCACAAGAGTATGACGGTTTTATTAAGAACCTAAAAACAGATCGTTTATCTTGCCCAATCTAAATTTACTCACTTGCAAACACGCCTCTCTCTCAAGTAAAGGCGCTTTGCTTGTAGCATCGCCGATTAGTCCCCAATTCTTTGGTAGCGTCTTCAGCCGAGTCCCGAGTTTTCTGGTGTAGTTTTAACAAGCCCCGATAACCGGGTTGTCTGGCGATTGAGTCGGACCGATCGCAAGTCCCTAATCGCTGGTAGCATCTTCAACGAGTCCCAGTTTTCAGGTGTAGTTTTACAGTTTGTGGTAACCGGGTCGTCTGGCGATTGAGTCGGATTGAGTCGCCTTCCCTACCATCTTGACATGCGGGTCGAAGAACGATATCGACAGTCGACATTGTAGGCGATAGATCAATCCTCCCACGTGGTCGCCAATTGTTTATGGGTAAAAATCGTTTTTGTTGATTTCGGTAATTTCGGCAGGTGAGTGAGAAACTGGTTCAAACCCTAAACAAATGTGCTGCACGTGAGCACTTTATAGATTCGAGATCAATACGTACAAGTCCGGCCTAAACCAAGAAATGGCCGTTCCGGACTTGCTTCGGTCACAAAGTGGAGGAGAAGGATTGATTTGGGGAGGGAAGCCAACAAAGGTGTTGAGACCAAAATAATTTTGGGAGAGTAGTGTCTCGACTTGTATCGAAAGTGGAAGCTTCGTAAGCTTGCAAGAGATGAAAGCTTTTGGAGAGCTTGCAAAGTTGCCTTTTCGAGAGTGTCGTATTTTCTCTGACCGAGACTTGTTGTCTGGTGGAAATAGGTAAGACCTATTTATACAAGTCGAGATTGAAACGTACCCTGGCCTCATGAAGGAATAGAGTAAAGGGTGAAATAATGGGAGGAGGTGGTAATCGCATGGTGTTAATGGGTGAAAAACGTTTTCACCATTATTTCCTCATTTATTTGACCGCTTTATTCCTTTTCACGCTTTCTTAATGTGAGCGTAGTGTACACAGCAAGCTTGTGACCGCCAAACCAAAACCTGGAAAGCATCCCCGGTTTGTGTTGATATCTCGAGTGTTGGTTGCACCTTGAGTGCAAGTGGCGCTTCTAGTGGCGCGTGTGGCATGTGCGGAATGCCTTGGTGGTAGGTTGTACGTTGAGTGTAAGTGGCAATGCCAGAGCTGCTAGTGGCGTGTGTGGCATGTGCCATTGGCATGTGCGGAATGCCTTGGTGATAGGTTGTACGTTGATTGTAAGTGGCAATGCCAGAGCTGCTAGTGGCGTGTGTGGCATGTGCGGAATGCCTTGGTGGTAGGTTGTACGTTGAGTGTAAGTGGCAATGCGGAGGAGCTGCTAGTGGCGTGTGTGGCATGTGCCAATGACATGTGCGGAATGCCTTGGTGGTAGGTTGCATGGTTTGCAAATTAGGCTACCAGCGTGGGTTTTGGCGTGTGCCAGTGGCGCGTATGGTCGAATTGGCCTAGGTTGCACGGCTTGCAAGTTAGGCTACCAGCGCGCATTAGGGCCACGGCCATGTGCCAATGGCATGCGTGGCCGACTTGGCCTAGGTTGCATGGTTTGTAAGCCTAGGCGCGGGCGCCATTTTGCAATGGCGTGGCTAGGGCCAAGCCAGAGTGCTTGGCTTGGCGTGACGTGACTAGCGTAGCTAGGACCAAGGCGAGTGCGTTTGGCATGGCGCGGCTAGCTCGGGCTAAATGTGGCTTGGCATGATTTGCCATTGGCATGGAGGTGAATTAGGGTTTTGTTCGTTGTAACCTAATTTGAAAAAATACCCCTATTAAATACGACTACCGCCTTAAATGTCCTAATAAATGTGTCCTTTGGTGACATTAGGTTATTTTTAGGGTTTTACGAGTTTACCCTTTGTTTAAAAACCACCATCAACACCACCATGCTCTTCGCAGCAATAAACATGTAAACCAGTATAGAACAATCACCACTTGTTAGTTTATATTAACCTAACCATGTTAGTTTCCGAGAAACTAAACCCTGTTGTATGTATCAAGATATATTGAGCACGACTCTATTACGCACCAAACCAAATAAGCAACCCATGGATCCTTATCATTGTGCAAAAATATTGAGCCCATCTCTACCATGAGTCTTGCTTTAGCGAAGTCCATCTCACCTTGAAGCTTGATCTACGATCATATCTTCTCTCGAGTCTTACTCCTCTTAAAGCTCATCATTCCGTGAATATCGTCTATTCAATAATTCCGTTACTTTGCATACATACTTCCTTGTTTGCAACAACACCTTTGAGCTGAATTTAATTTTTCCTTACTCCATAAATGAGTACCATATAAGAAGTTTTCTTCGACTTGTGCACATCCACAGACCACCACCATAGTCAACAAGGTATGGATTTATGTATTCTTACCACTGGAGAGAATCTTTGTAAGAAATACCTTCCTTGTGCATAACCCTTGACTATCAATCTTCTTAATTACGTCGTGCACCTTGCGTACTCATAGTTTCTTCCTTGAACATGAACACCCATCGACTTTCTTTACGCTGCAAACTTCTCCAACTGTAATGGAGACCTTACGTCATGAGGCTTCCTTTGTTCATCAGGAAATCTTCCTTTTGTTGTTGCCGAGATTCACTAATTTGAGCCTCCACCTGATCTATATATAATTAATTTATGA
This sequence comes from Papaver armeniacum, assembly GCA_023531295.1. Lineage (NCBI taxonomy): Eukaryota > Viridiplantae > Streptophyta > Magnoliopsida > Ranunculales > Papaveraceae > Papaver > Papaver armeniacum. Next base: position 198,517 of record JAJJWW010006725.1, read on the forward strand.
GTTACTTGTGGAATAAATTCCCACATACCCGTTTTACCAATCCTCCACCCAAGTATAAGTTTCTTTGTTTGGATTAACAAAGACTTCACTTCACCTTTTCTAGATGAATTCAACTTGACGAGTAACATTCTTGGTAAACCATAATTGAGATGACACGACATTTTACACCAGCTCACACAAACGTAATTACCTAAAAAAAAATCTTTTAGGCAACATCCACCGTGTCTTCTCCCACCTTGAGATTTCTTTATCATTGCAAAATGCATTACTATGCATGAACCTGACAGAACTTCTTTATAGATTCAAACACATTGAATCCCACAGTTAATGAACTTAACTCGTGTGTCCTCGTCAGACTGGGTCTTCATCACCATAGCCTCTTGCACTTTCTTTTCACAACTCTACCAATCATCATGGCATACAACCACACTCTCCTTGATAAGTCGTCCTACAGTACAATAAAAAAAATCTCCATGAATACTTTCGAAAAGTATTCCCACACATTCGAATGAATGCACCCAACGTCTTTCCAAAACGCACCTCCACCATACTTACCGTATAGTGAAAACCTTGCCAAACTCCTTTCCATAAACTCAACGTTCATAGACTTTAAGTTTCGCAAACACATCATCTAGGTTCTTCTCACTTAAATGACCCATACACATACATATTAAGGTCTTGAAGAACTAGAGTCAACTTCATTTGTGATTCCTGCACAAGCTCCACCTACTACTGTACCACCACATAAGAAACACAAATTTCTTTGTCTCTTAACTTGAATTACCAACTTCGAGTCTGACTTCATCAACTTTGAAAATCCACCTTCTGTTACACTGTCGTAACCTTTGGATTCCAAAATTCCAAGTGATGTCAAATACTTCTTCTACTCAGGAATGTGCCCACAGGATTTACTTACCCCATGATTCTTGATTTTCAATTATTCTTATCCCAACTATACTACAAGAGTAATTAATACCAAGTAAGTAATTAATACAAAGTAATACAGTACCACCTCCTGCAAACTCGTAAGAAGTAACTTAGCCCTATTTGGACTCATATGAAAAGAAAAATTGAATCAAAGAACCACACTTCGCAATGATCACCACATGTGATCTCCCACACCTCCCGAATCGTAAACGTCTACAATTATCACCGTATTTGGCTCACAATTCTCATCGACTTAAAACTTCAAAGAATATTTCTTTGAGTGTCTTACCACGTGACACTAATAACATACTCAGACTACGCTTTAGATAACCATCACTTCCATATTTATTATTTCTAGATTTCCGTTGTTTAGATATACAACCCTTCAACCCAATAAATATTCACTTGTACCGGCGTATCATACATATCCAGAAACAACACAGTATTAACAGCTTTCTCTTTGCCCTTAACAACTTCTCCCGCATTCATTAAGTCACTCATTAACTTACTGAAATTTTTAAAAAGTATGTTAATAGACTACCTTCTCTGAATAGAAAACGATGAACATTGTCGCTTCTAAAGAAACAACACTCCCGGAAATCACGTTCTCCCCGATCAACATCCTTCCAAAATCTCTACGGTATTCCCCTTTCAATGCCTTGTCGAAAGACCGCACTGAATAACCATATTTCACTTGAACTTAGAGTCCAAAGAATATTATTTACTTTAATCTTTGCTTGTTCCGATGCCATCTCTAACTTCACACGATCAAACACTTCAATCATCGAGTATTCTTCTAAGTCGACCAAATCAGGAGCCAACCATGGCTCGATACCAATTGTTGGGGTTTCCCTCTGGGTAACGGTCGACTATTTACATCTGGTTCTCTATCAACATACATACGAACATCCCAAATATAGATATAGCAAAGCAAACAAGCATAAACGAGTAAACAATAAAAGGCATACCACGACACGAGATTTATAGTGGTTCGGCAATGTGCTTACGTCCACTTGCGATGATGATCCTTTTCATTATAATGAAATCTCTCGAAGAACAATTACAAGTAACACTTTGTGTGTCAGTCACCTATGTCTCTCTAGCATTAGAACCCATGTCTAGAAGATAACCTTGACTCAACCCATATCTTGTTATCTAGCATCGCAACCCCATTGATACGATTACATACAACCCTTGAAGAACATTCTCCTCGTTGTAATCTCACGCCAGATATACTGAAACACTCATGATAGCCTCACCTTTCTCTCTTGACCCCACACCACTTCGTTGTGTTTCCTTAATGCTCAAGAAGAAACCTTAGACTCACCATGAAACCTCTTCGCAAGATAACCACCCCAAGAGGTGGGATGGAATCCCTCACAACTCCGTTGTCGATTCCATACCTTCTCCAAATCAGTTCACGTCTTTATATACACGACTAATACCTGGGGGACAAGTATAATACCTGGTGGCCAAGTTCAACTAGTTTCCTAAATACAGAATACTACTGATTTCCTAACCGTGGTATACTTGGAGACCAAGAAAAACAATATACATTATCAACAAACTTTCACAATATCAACCACTACAAGTCTACCACCAAGACCCAAATCACTGAATTCAGAAAAAACAAAACAATACTACTGATTTCCTAACTGTGGTATACTTAGGAAATTATTAAAAGAAACCTTTTGAAATTTGAAATTATCGTAGCTCAGTTTTAGGTATAGGTATGATTTTGCTTTGGTTTCCTGGCGTGTTCCAGATACCATTCATCTCTAATCAACAACCATTCACTTTCTTCATGTCTACAGTGCATTAAACTCCCAAGAGATTTTGCAACTTGGTAAGCCGCCACACTAATAATCTACTATATGTTTATCCCTATCTGACATGGTAGGGACCAACTGAAACTTTCTTCCCAAAAGTTCGATAGTTCATAGTATAACTTTTGGTTCGTAAGGGACTCCCTAATATCTAATAGGAGTTTGCAAATATCAAAATTATCAGAAACGCAGACCCAGGTTCTTGGGTCACTTCTCTTAGAGGTGTAAATTGGGTTGTGCCAGCACGAGCACAACCCAGCCCATCACGTTAAAATTTGAGCACGGCGCAGCCCAAAGACGTGACTTAGCCCGGCCACGACACGGCCACGTTAGTTAAATGGGACGTCTTTGGGTTTGACTAATTGGCACAAGAAGACAAAGACAAAGACGCGCACGGCACGGATAAGCACGAGGCCCATTGACCAAAGACGTTAAGAGAGCACGTCATAACATGTACAAATACACCATATAACAAGGCATAATACATCACATTTTTTGTATATTTCACAAAAGAGTCACTATTTTAGCTAGTTTTTAACATTTTATGTTGGCTTATTTATAACAACACATATAATACCTTAATATTTGGAAAATATATTTCAATATCGTTGTTATAATATCGTCACCTATATTTAACTAGAACATTAATTTACATGACAATAATCCAATTTTATATTTGATGGGCTATTTCTTTTTATTGAATAAACTTGTTAATTTTACTTGAAATAATTTCAAATGATATGTTGTCTAATTAAATTCTTGTGATAATGTCTGACTTAATGTTTATAGCACGTGTGCGGCCACGGCACGTTTATTCGTGTGTTGTGCCCGTGGGTTGTGCTGTGCCTAGCTTTTGACTAGTAAAGCACAGCACGGCACAACACGTTTAAATCGTTGGCACAACACGGCACGGCACATGGCACGTGAAGCACGCGACTTCGTGTGCCGGGCTGTGCCGGGCCGGCACACGTTTTACACCTCTACCGACTCGTCACTGTAAACAAGTTGAGCTAGTGTAGTAGTCTTTACATAAAAAAATTTCTTCAGATGCGGATGCTGATGTTGGTGTTTATTTATCTCCGGGTGTTAATATATAGCTTCATTAAATTATACTTATCCTCTCTTTCTACGATTTCAGAATTGTTTATAAAGGATGACGTTCCTCTGCCTTAATGCTCACGACTTTCAGAGCCAGTAATAGCTGTATTACTATTACCTACAATATCTACGATTCTACCATGGTCCATGACTCCAAAATTTCGTGCGAGGTGGTTAATTGGTTTGATCTTTAACGTGAGAGAAGAATTATTGGGATCAATATGGATATTTTTGTCCGAAACAGACAAACATTCAGATCCCTTAAAATTAATCCTAGTTCGAGTAATTATCTGAAATCTTATTGTTCTGAAAATGGAAAGCAGGAACAGTAGCGTTCAACCTAGGAAAATAAAGAGCTGTAGCGTGCAACTTAAGCAGCTTACTTGAAACGCTAAATAAGATGTTTATATAAACTGCTATGTAGATGTTGTTAATCAGTTTAGAGGTTGAAGAAATTAAAGAATCGAAACAATGAATCTTTTTTCAGTTGCTCCAAGTTATGAAGATTACCCCATGGGTGATGCTGACACAGGTATATAGCTTAGTATTAACTATCAGTTATGCTTAGCGTTCATAAGCCTGATAAGTAATAATTTTTTCTTTTTTTCATGCCATGTTTTTAAGAGTTTTAATTGATTGGCACCAAATTATCTTGATTTCAAGTTTCAATTAATCGTATAGATATTGCATTCATTACGAGCATTGATTGATCTTTCGAATAAAATTTTATTGGAGCTTTGATTTTTTTTGTTTCGCCATTGTCCTGCAGATTGGACACTTACAACAGCATTAACTTCTAGTACTGGAAGACTAGGTCATAGACCCCAAAGCATGGGAAGCAGAGTGCAAGCTTACTCCGTTACGCCTGAGGTGGATGTATGTGGTTTTCCCCAGGTCGGTTCACTGTTGGCAATACAAGTAGTTTTGGTAAGTTTTTATTTACGTTTGTTGTTCAGTACTGTATACGCTGTAAATTTGAGAAATAACCCTTCAACCTGTTTTCCTGTCTAATATGATTTTCAATATTGCATTATACGACGTATAGTAATTAGTCGGTCTCTCTTCCCCTATCGTTTGTGTCTTGCAGGCGTACAATCATGTACTACATTGTTTCAATTCAGTACTTGCACTATGATGTCATTTGATAGTACTGAACGTCAAGGAAGTGGATTTCCAGCTTACAATAATACTACAAATAGTCTTGATGGTGGCTCTAATCAGCATATTGTATCAATATCAGCCATGCCCGTGAACCAGAATAAATCGCACGAAGAGTTAAAGTGGGAGGACTACCAGTTGGGAGATGAGAAAATGGGTCATTTGTCCAAAAAAATTTAAAACACGGTTCAAATGGACGAGTAAAAAAAAGTACGGGTGAAATAGCCAAAACAAAATAGCAAGGATGAAACTGGATGCATCCTGACTTATACTTAAAAAAATAGCAAGGATGAAACTGAATGCATCCTGTATAAAATAAAAATAAGAAAAAAATATTTGAAAATGGACAGGATGAAACCGGTTTACATCCCGCCTATTTTTAAATTTTTGTCCATTTAAACAGTATCTTTTTAATTTTTGGCTATTTAAACAGTATCAAAACCTAAGTGTCTTTTTCACCTAGAAATTGTTGATTTTGGTCTTTTTGACCAATTTTGTGTTGGGAGATAAAGGTATCATTAGACTTAGGTCAAATAATATATGTCTAGTTACTTTTTTTTTTTTTTTTTTTTTTTTTTTTTTTTTTTTTTTTTTTACAATGTGTTTGGATACTTGATAATGTTTTTAAAGCTATCAATGCATAATCCACAATTTCTTAACTCATTATTCTGATCCGAATATTAGGAGGATGGAATCCAGCTTCTCAATCGGCAAGTCGGAATAATACTGGTGTATCTGCTCGACATTGGAACAGCGACGCATTAAGTAGAAGCAGTGGACTTCGAGGAAGTAGAGTTGCAGCTTACAACACAACTCCATTTTTTGATGGTGGTTCTTGTCAGCAGAATATTGTATCAATATTAGCCATGCCCGTGTACGCAAATAAAACGCATGAAGAGTTAAGGTGGGAGGATTACCAGTTGGGAGATAAAGGTAATCCATAGTAAACTGATTTATGTTTCTAGATACTAGATATTGGTTTTAAAGCTATCATCGTATATATTTCATTCAGTAACTCATTCTAAATATTAGGAGGGCGGAATCCTACTCCACAATGGAACCCATTTGGTACAGCAATCATGCATGTTTCTATTAATTAACTACCATGTTTGATTGTTTAAAAAAGAAATTAGTTATTGAGCATAGATTTTACTTTCACTGGATAACTGCGCATTATGCCATGAATGTAGATTTTATGGTATCTTTATTCTTACCATTATTTTAAACATTATTAGGGCAACATCATGCTACTCGATTCGCAAGAAATGTTACTGGAGCTTCTTCTCAACATTGGGGCGCATATGATAACACTATTAGTGGACGTCGAGGAAGTAGAGTTACAGCTTACAAAACTAAACCTGATTTTAATCATGGTTCTTATGAGCAACTTAAATCAATATCAGCCATGGGCGTGTACCAAAACAAAGCGCTTGAAGAGTTAAGATGGGAGGATTATCAATTGGGAGATAAAGGTAATCGGTGTAGTCAACTAATTTATGTTTCTTTGAAGAGAAAATCTTCTCTAACCCATGCCCATATTGTACAATCTTATAACTTGCCTGCCAGTTGGAAGTTTTATCTTCACCGTAGTGTTATTATTATTCACTTGGTATAATTTGTCAAAAGTGGTACTTGAATTTTTACATGTTAATAGCGTCATTCCACTGAGAAATTGTTTTCTGTCTTTTACATTATTTCAGGACGAAAAGACAACAGGGCGATTGTGGTATCCAATGATAGCTATAAAAATCCGACGAAAGGAGCAGGCAAATGTGTCATTTGCCGTGAAGAAGAAGCTGACCAATTTTTGTACAGGTACGTACTAATATCGTAACATCTGTCTCGCTGTAAAGCTAGAACTAAACGTTTGATATCTTCTAATCACGCAGATATTTGACAGATTTTTCCTTTCCTTTTTCTGTTTGCTTTTGGCTTTGCGTAAATCCAGATGTGGGCATATCTGCACCTGCATCAATTGCTCCAGTAAGTTGTGGAAGGGTACAAGGAAATGTCCAATATGTCGAGCACAGATTATGGATATACTGCCGGCTTATCCTGCTGGATGTGAGGATTAGTGTTTGATTGTGTGTTGCTACTTTGAAATAGTTCAACATGTTAACAAGTTTACAAGGATTTCAGCAACGCATTATGCGTAATCTTGGGCACAAGTATGATGCCAGTGGGGGTATTATAATTTGTTTTCGGAAAGTGATTTTTTTGTCTAATTAGCAAATTAGATATTTTTTTGTAGGCTAAGGCTAGTGTATGAACCCTTTAACCATCTGTAAGGAAGAGATGACAGAATCGATCTTATTCATATGTTTCTTTTTGTTGAAGATATTTGCTTGACACAAAACCCAAGCATCATAAGTAAGGGAACACAAGATATTTGCTTGAAGCTACTACGTCAAGAAAGATATTCAAACTGTTAGGGGTTTGTCTCGGTGGTTGTAGAATCACTCAAAAATAATCAACTCCGGATTCTGCTCCAACTCTTAAAGCCAGTCAGCCTCTATCTGCCAGATTAAGTGCACCACAAATACATGAAACTTAGTACTTAAACAAAGAGATATCAATCAAACAAAAATGAATATCAGTTCTCTAGTAAACCAAAACTCATTCTTTCTCTTAAACAATCCCCATATACAACTTTCATATACAAATTCTAAATTCCATCTTTATTTAATCAAGTTGTATTTTTGAGGCTTTATTTGTACGAATTCTTTAATGAAACACAAAGAATATGGATTGTTGTTACTGTTCTTGTCAATTTCATATTATTTTCGATGGGGAAGATTGGTTTTTGGAAAAATATAATAAAATAATGGGATCGTTTTGGAGTTTGATCAAATCAAAGATTGCATATGTATACTATCTTGTTATAGGGTTTCAATGTCTAGAGACTCTTTACAATGGTTTTGAGAAGATTTAGGTAAGTAGTCCCTGGATTGCATTGGGGTTTTGGAATTCACTGTCTTTCCTAGTTAACAAAATTGAAATTCATTTAGTTGGTTGAACGCAGGCTACTTGATGTACATTGTTGCTTTATCGTGCATTATGACATTGTTGTTCTGTTACGTTTGCATTGCAAGTTATAGTATGACGTAGGTTAATATTGAAGTTAGCTTTAGTTGGAAGTTGAACAATATACTAATTGAAGTTGTAGTTGCAAGAAATCTCACAACTACACCCTTAATAAAATCTATAAAACAATCTAAGAAACCATCATAAGAATATCAAGAACTTTTATTAAATCTTTCAATCAAATATAAAGTTATGTGAAAACCCTAACTTTGGAAGCAAATAATCTTTCTCTCTCCTGAATATCTTGTCTAAGCTCTCTCAAAAGATCTCTCTCTTTTACAAAGACGATTGGCTCCTTATATAGGAGTTTACATAGTGGAGGACAGCTAATAAAGCCCCTTATTTCGGATCTGACGTGCGTCAATGTCGCATGGGAGTTTCACCATTTCCGCACGATTTCTTTACTGCCGCATAGATCTTCACATCTTCCTCGTGATCTGGTGACGTCATCTGGTTTGTCATCTTGGATATATCGTACGCGGTTGTATCCGCTTACTACTTAAGGAGTTACTTTGCATACAAAACGAGTGTGCGGTATTTTGTACCCACATTTTGCATCTTATCATATTGTTCTTTTGGTAAAGAGAGCGGTATGAGAAACTATGATTTGTTCTGCCACACTCGTTCATCTTTTCGTATTCCTATCAGTTAATCTTTTTCCGAGTTCTCGGCATGGTAACCCACACGTGTTTTCTTCGCCACTCATCATCAGACACGTCCCTAATAACCGCCTCTTCTTATCCGACCATTCTCAATTAATGTTGATGGGAAAGGATATCTCGGGAGCTGGTATAAAATCCTTTATTTACTGTTACACGTCTTCTTCTCTTTTCTTTTTACTCTCTTTTTTCTTTCTCTGCAACTTTCGTTCTCTGGGTGTTCATCTTCTTTTAACTGTTCATCATTTTCCGCTTCACGTTCTCTTCTCATCTACCATTCTTTCATTCTTTTCTTATATTTAAGTTCTAATCTTTATCCTCATCTGAATCCTCTTGATTGTCTCGATTATCTTGATCCTTATTGGAAAGTAACAGACAAAAAATTTGATCTTTGTCTTGATTTTCCCCTTATCGATATTCCCATTCTGAAAATGGTTCTAAAATCCTGCTGGAAGAAACTCAAAGAATTCGAAAGGTTGAAGGATGATTTTGGTCGCAGGGGTTTCACATTATCAGTTCCTCATGGATCTAAACCTACTTCTGTAATTGGACCCGAATGGTTTTCGCCTGATGACCAATTGGATAATGATAGAATCATTTTCCGCTTGGCCAAATTTCTACGGGTCTTCCTATTCCTCTATACAATCCTCAAATTCCCTTGTTCTATGAACTTTTTCCTAATGCAAGATTTTCGCGTGTCATATTCCAATTGAGTGGAGATATTGTATTAGGATAATGGTGGAATACGCTCATCGTGCGGCAGGGTTAGGATCTGCTTATACAGAAGATGTAAGAAATCCAAACTACGCACGAAGGAAATTATCCTGCGGAATATACGGTTGATAAAAAAAAATTTCTGAACTACGATGTTGTAATTATGAAGAATGAATCATTCCGCTGGGGTATTGGTCTGGTGAGAAAAGACGGTTTAGCTGAAGACCAGAGGATCATGCGAGATGTTGATTTTCATGACTCTTCCAATAATACCGCCCGCAAATCAAAAGATACTCGTTATCCTATTGTTATTGAAGGCTCATACATTACTGGAAAAGGCGCCGATGGGTCTGAACTTCCCCTTCCTGAGGAGCTTGCCGCTTACAAACCTTGGGAATTTGTATGGCCCGAGGAAAAAATGTGGTACGCTTCTTCCTTTTAATTTGATTTTTTCACTTCTGTTTTTCGTTCTTCATTTCTCTTATTATCTCTCTTGGTTTCAGGTGGCAAAGCAAAGAAAGAAGATTAATAAAAATCCATCTCAAGCATCACATTCGCGCAATAATGAAGTAAGAAATACTCTAACTTGAATGTTAACAATATTGTTGCCTCTGTTTCTTATCTCTCATTATGTGTGTAGGTGGAATCTGGAGGCGCTAAGGGTAAGGGTGAAAAGGTCATTTCTAAATCCACTCCCAAGAATCCTTCTAAGAAGCGAAAGGCGTCTTCTCCCTCTCCCTCAGACTCTCATTATGATGATGAAATGCCTTCTCCCGACGACCCCTCATTCATATCTTCTATGGGGAAGTTGTCCAACATCTTTTCTGGCTCTATGTCTGCTATTGGTGATGAGGCGTTAACTCGCACATGTGAGATGGTTGCAAAGATTTGTGACGCTCCCTCCTTGAGCCATGAGTCCCTTCGAGGAGTTGCCTTTGCGCTGAGCCCAAGCTTTCAATTTACGTTTGGGTCTTTGGTTAGTTTTCTTCTTGTGCGTCAATCTTTATTATGAGTGTGCGTCTTTTACTTACTTTTTCGCTTTATCTTTGTCAATGCAGTATGCCCGTATGTCTCATGGTGACACCTCTGATCTTCAAAGAAAGATTCTTTCTCTTGATGTTGAAAATCTTAAACTTGAAGCTGAGGTCTCTACTTATAAAAATGATGTCACTGGTCTTCGCAAAAGGAATGATCAATTAGTTGGTATGTAATTCTTTATTGCTCCTGCTTTTTTGTTTATGCGTCCTTTTCGCCTCCTTTTAATTGTTTGTTCTTGCAAAGATTTACAACTTAACTGACGAGGCAATTCATTACCCCGTTGATGATGATATTCTTCAAGAGTATCTTAATTCCTCCTTAAATAACATTGTTGATGTTGACACAGAAACTCTTAATCCGGTGGAACTGAAGTTTAAATATGAAATTCTTAAAGTTGAACATAGGAGCATGTTATCCACTTTTAATATCTTTAAGCATCGCTATCGTGAAGCCAAAGGATTGATTAAAGTTTTGGAGGAGAAAAATAACGATCTTGTAACCGAGGAGGATAATACCGCTCTTAAGGGTGCGAAATCTTTGAAGGAATTTCATGAAGTTAATCTTCAAGTCCGAGTGGAAAGAGATTTAGCTATAAGCGAAAAGAACGCATTGATTAAGCGATATAATATGATTCGCTCTCGTCTTCTTATAGAAAATGACGTTGAGTTTGATTGGGCTGCTAGGGTTATTGATAATGCTAGGAATGATTTAGCTACAAATGTTAGCTTAGAGTCAGGTCATGATGAATTGGTTAGATCTATTATTTCTGAAAAAAAGAAGGTTGTCTATAATTTTATATTGTCTTTATCTTTGTGTTGCTTTGTTTATCTTGTTCGCATACGACTTTAATATTTTTATTTCCCTTTGTAGCTACTGAAAAGAAGAATCTTGAGGAGACTGAGTATTTGAAGACGGAGCTCTCCAACAGAAATGACAAATGCCGCAGACTTAAGAAAAAGTTGGTAACTACTGTTTCCAACTTGAGTAAGGATGTCGTTCATATTCGTGATGCGGCCTTTAAAAAGAATACGTTGGAGATATGCACTGATCATAATATTCCCATACCAGATTATAATTTTGCTGAAGTCTAAGATAATGAAGATGGCTCTGAAATCTCTGACAGTGAAGCAGAGTATGAGGACACTACACCATTTTTAGGAATTAGCAACGGAGCCTGGCCGTTGTTGACTGGGCTCGCAACGGCAGATCGCCGTTCCAAAACACGGTGTTGCATTTTTTCGCAACGGCATAAGCTCCGTTGCGAATCTCGGTCAGCAACGGATATTAGCAACGTACCGTGCCGTTGCGACTTTGTTTATTCGCAACCAAGGTCTGCCGTCGCTAAGTTGTTTCTAATTACAGGAATACCCCTACCCGGAACTAAATGTTATTAGTTCTGGTTCTAATTTAGCAACAGAACAAAGACGTTGCTAATTTTTTGCAACAGCAAAAAAAAAGGTCAAGTCTTCATTGACCTGGTTAAAATCCGTTCCCCCCACATTTACCCCCTGCAGTTTCCTAGTTCCCAAAATTCAGCATTCCACATATATACAAACCATGACACATTCATTCACTTTCATTTCCACATTCACCATTATGAAAAAAAGAATTCATCAATTGAAGTTAACAACAAGTATGAGTATTTGATACAAACTATGTCATTCATTTAAAGGACATACACAGAAACATATACTTAGTTTCTCAGTTCAGTTTGTAGAAAATTCTGAAATTCCTAAGTTCTTCTAACTTAAATCTCTATAAGGAGATACTACATTATAACTTACAAATCTTGCAGCTGCTAAGGGACCTAATGGCCGCTGCTTTGCTGCTTTGTTCTCCAACCTTTCTGATCTCATGAGCATCATTCAATTAACCTACAGATGAAAGTATTAGTTTGTCTATACAAATTCAGGTTAAGAAATTAACAAGCAGAAACTATATTGTGTTGTCAATGCTGAGAGTTCAATTTAACCTGAATTTTCTGATCGAGGAGCACCGGATCAGAAACCATCAGCAGTAAGCTCGTACTCGTAACGAGCACCGGATCCTTGCTCAGTTTGGGGCATTTGATATTGGCTCTGACTTGATACATGTGAGTTCTCTGATACATCCTAAATAGAAACGAAATGGTTTAAGAGATCACATGCAACATTATATAGAGTGACAGATTGTAGTATTACTTGATCCGTTACCTGCTGGTTCTCCCACTGTGGATGGAATGAAATTGCAGGCCCTGACTGAAGTTGGCCAACATGAAATTGAGGAATGTGCGTGTTGGCTGATGTTACAGAGGGTGGAGCACCTTGATGCTGCACAACAAAGGGATGCAACGCAGCAACCTGTCCAGGTATACCGTAGGCACCAATTCCAAACAGAGACGAAGGAAAAATATGAACTCCGGGAACTTGATCTGGCTGTTGATGAGAAACGAGGAAGTTAAAATTTTCTATCCGTGCCAACATAAATTGATTACACCATTATGAGTGTCAATACTCAAAACTGAAAATGCAAGTATATGCAAATATTTCCTATAAACGTCTAAAACTGTGATGTCGGGAGCAGTTCAAAAAGGCATCTTTGAACCTACCTTGTGTGATCCATTGCCAGTTGAAGCAAGAGCATGAAAATCCTCAACATTCCCGTTGGGGTAGACACTAGTATTTCCACTTAGAGGGACACCCCCATTTACACTGATCTGGTTCCCTTTGTTTTGTGAACGTGGTAATGCCTCCTTGGCTTTTGAAGCTGCACGAACCAAGTCATCAGCATAGACCCCACTCCTCTCTCTTGCCTCAGCCATCTCTAATTGAAGTTGTTGTATAACTTGCAGATGATGGCCCTCCATCTCGGCGAACTAAACAATGTTTAAAAAAACAAGTCAATAACATAAAAAAGAGAGAAATGGAAATAGCGGATAAGAACATAATAACAAAAAAAAAAATTGAGGAAAACATGTCAATAACAAGTCAATAACATTGGTCTCTTGTACAACCCTATGCTGAAACACAAAAGATATTAGACAATCCACTTATGTACTTTCTATGGAGAAAGATGGTTTAAATGTTGAAACATTTATTTTCTGCCTAAGAGATGATAAGACACTAAGAAGAAAACAAAACTTGGCGAAATTGAAATTGAAATGGTCAAGAAGAAGTTATGAGAGCAAACAACCTATCTTTTTCTTGGATATGTTCTTTGAGATCATGAATTTGCTGAAGATTTTGGCCTCGCTCAGCTTCAGAATTATCCCACTCACTTCTGCAATAAACAAAATCCAAAGTGTTAAAGTCACTCAATGAACACCCATCAGTAGTAGATTGAGACAGCAAGTAAAATGGGGGAATTTTCTAAAAGATGCTAGAAGAACATATCGAAAGGACGCTAACTCTTTGTTTTGCTCCCTAAGAAGCCCTTCCTTTTCCCAAGCCTGTCAAATTGGTAAAATGTGAGGAAGATGTAACGAAAACAATACTAGAAGTTCCACATTTTTAATAGGGAACGAATGCATGTCAAATATACCATCTCATTGTCGATTTTAACAGCATGTAGCTCTCTTTCCATCTCTTTCATCTTTAATTCCATCTCACGTATTGTTTGTTCCCTTTCTCGCAGTTGCTCCTGAGCAATAAAATCATTCCACAACAGAACATAAGAAACAAAAATTGAGCATCGTCAAACTAAGACTTGCAATTATAACAACACATACAGTTCCAACCAGCATTGCATATAAGTAAAGCAATTTATCTACAAACTCAGCAGAACCATGAAAACAGTAAAAGTAAAACATTAAACCTTAAGCTGGGAAACAGCATTGGCATGGTCATTGATCTGGGCATTGTAGCTGTTCTGCATTACGATGATTTCAGATCTAACAATGAACTGTGCTCTCAAATCAACCTCCATTTGTAGTAGTTCCCGTCTCTGTCTAATTATATTCTTTACAGTTCCAACCAGCATTGCATATAAGTAAAGCAATTTAGCTACAAACTCAGCAGAACCCGAAATTCATAACCATGAAAACAGTAAAAGTGAAACATTAAACCTTAAGCTGGGAGGCAGCATTGGCATGGTCATTGATCTGGGCATTGTAGTTGTTCTGCATTGCGATGATTTCAGATCTAACAATGAACTGTGCTCTCAAATCAACCTCCATTTGTAGTAGTTCCTGTCTCTGTCTAATTATATTGTGTAGTTTCTGCTCAGCATTGTTGGAAAGAATAACAACTACGATCAGAAAATTCAGGTTACAAAGAAGATGCTAAGAGTAACTACCTTCATCATTGTAACCTTCATCAGAAATTAACAAGCAAAAACTATTACATAGTATTAGTTTGGCTAATAGTTGTCAATCTCCTTGAGCATTGTAGTTTCTGCTCAGCATTGTTGAGAGCACAGTTCAGGTTAATTATATTGTGTAACTCTGAATTTTGGTTCCTTGTGTAGTTTCTGCTCAACATCATTCAAGTTAAGAAATTGCACAAAATTCTTAATTTCAAACCATACAACTTTAAAAAAATTCCAAGTTCAGAAATTGCACAAAATTTCTTTAAGTACACCACTAGAACCATTTTTTATCATGCTTACTAAGATGCTATTATCATTAAACTTCAGCTAAACAATATAAAAGGAACCAAAATAATCAAAACAATTTCATAGTTGGATATAGCTTCTTAGTTCTTCCTGAACCAACTCTGACCAGTTCTTCTTCAACCTCCAATAAACTGAACTTCAATTCTTCAATCTTGACAAACCCTAACATGGAGAAAAAAAAGGGGGGTATTAGATTCAGATACACAACAAACCATAAAATGGAAAGAAAAAAAAGAAATAAAAAAACTGAAATTGAAAGAATCAGATTCACAAGTGAAATCGAAAAACTGAAATCAAACATTAAACCCTAAAAACGAAAAACTTAAATGGAACCCTAGGATTCGATAAACTTAAATCAAAATCTCTAAATCCTAGAAGTAAAATCTCTGAACCATATAAATCAAAACTAAAACCCTAGAAATCGAAATTTATAAACCCTAAAAACTATGTCAAAAATTATACCTGATGATATACAGTTCTACACAATGATAGATTTTAGAGATTGAGAGGAAAAAAACAGCTCAGTTGATGATATATCGTGATAGAAATGGAGATGGAGACGAGAGTAGAGGGAGGAGAGACCGAGTCTCTCGTGGTTTGGCAGAGAGAGAAATGAAGAGGGTACTCGACGATAAGGGTAGGATATACCCTAGATTTGGATTAAGGGTGGAAAAAGAAAAACGAAGTCTTGACCGAAGTTTGACTGGGGCGTGTTTATCACCTCTAGTGTTCCGACCAAGCAAGTTGTTCGCACGCTCGAACTGAGGGCAGTTGCAATTCGCAACCTTGCCTGTGAGGTTGCAAAATTAGCAACGGCATCCCTCGGTTGCGAAAAATTAGCAACTAAGATTCGCAACGGAAATTTCGCAACGTACCTACTGCCGTTGCAAAATTTGGTTACGAATTCCTTAAAATGGTGTAGTGGGAATATGAAGAAATTGAAGATGAAGATAGTGGTGATTCTGGAGCCGAAGAAAAAGGTGAAGATGATATGGGCGGGAAATAGCCGCATTTTCTGAAATCTATTTTGCTTTCTCTTTATTCACTTGTAAAGTCCTACTCTTTGTATTATGTTCTCCTTTTCCATCCTTTGTACATTAGTTTTCTTGTGACTTATTTGGATGTACACTCTTTTTCTTCAATGTATAATCTTTTTTCTGCTTTTATTCTCACGTACTTTAATCCTGCAATTTGTCATTAATCGAAAACAAAGTGTTCTTCCATAGATAATAGCATATACCATATTTGTTAGTATATAACTCCTGCGTTAATAATAATATATAATTTATAACATGTGTGTGAATCTATCATATGGGGGCGAATAACACTCCTTTATATGCTTGCATTCCCATTCTTGCCTCTGTTAGCCGTCGCGAAATGATTGAGTTGGGCATATGTTATATAATACCATATATGTTATTTGTAACATATATGTTTTCTTACTACATATGTTTTCTTCCTCGGCTTCATCTTGTTTCTTCCTCAGCTTCATCTTGTACGATTATATTCGCGTTTATGCATCCTCTTTATTTTATATGTGTGTGTTAATCTTTGAGCTTCTTTCTTTTCTGCAAAACAATATTAATCTTTGTGCCTCCCTAATTAGAGGTCTTATTTTGCCAAAAAAATATTATTTATTCTTGTGCGGCGAAATCGTAGGAATTCTTTACACTTTCATGTAATGACCCATTGACTTCGCCTTATTATCTCTTGTATTATTGCCTCTGCAGGATATATTGACGCTTAAATACGACATACCTATGTTGTCCTTTGAGTCATAGCCCCATGATATTTATGTCTTTTGACACAATTCAGCTCCCTAGTGGAGGGTTTCGTCCTTATATTCCCCTGACTTCCCCTTCAAGGAAGCTTACCCCTACCGGGTTAGGGTGGGCTCTTCTCATCCAGTAATGCAACAATCAGTTGTTTTCACGGCCTCTTATCCATTTACCGATATGGCTTATGGTTACAAGACCGCACCTTAAGTGGGGTTTCTTAAGGACCAAGTGCATCATAGTCAGGACTTGTCAAGAGCGGCCAGGTACGCTCCAGACTCCCCAGGAACTCTTGACTCAACCGTGTATCTCGACGCCCTGATCGAGTTTCTGTACTCCTTAGTAGAGAGCTTCTTACCTTAGTCTTTCGACTAAGGTGCTCTACTGGATGGGATTTTATTCCACCACAAATCTCCATGACTTAGGCTCCAGGGTCGATGTAGCTTTCACCTGAGTCATGCTTATTAAAGTTTTCCCCAATTATGACGCGCGTTAGGTCTTATTTTTGCCTCTTTCTATTGTGCGAACTAGGTTGGACGCCACAATTGGATGCCTAACCTCCATTGTTAAAGGTTTTATTTCTGATGCCTTTTTTATTAAGGTCTTATAACGTCTTATTTTTGCCTTTCTGTAATGTTTGATGTATATAAAGAAGAATATTTCATTTTCATTCATATGCTTGATTAGTACAACTCTGATGTCTTCATTCTTCATTTATTCGCTTACATAATAACTACCTTTCTTATAAAACTTTATTTCTGAGATTACTTGTTTGCTTCTTTCATCTTTTGTGGTTCATTGAGTTCGCGTATATTCTCGAATATACTTGTTCGCATTCGAACTATCTCTTCTTTTGTATTACTTTTGCCGCGTGGACCATACTTCTTCAAATACACTTGATTGCAAAAAATTTCCATCTTGTGCTTCTTCATTATTTTCCATCAATTCATACAGCCTGTTTCCATTAGCTTTCGTAATGACAAATGGTCCAACCTACGCGTCCTTTGACTTTCCTTTTCCATTTTTCTGGAATGGTGGTTCTTGTCTCAAAAACATTTTTCCTTCTTGAAATTCGTTCTTGTTGACACGCTTGTTATATTTATTTTCTTGTGCGGAGGTTGCCGCCTTGACAGAAGCCTTGTTTATTTCTCTTTCTTTGCTCACAACATCTACAATTAATGTCTCACTTCGCTTGCCTTCTTGTATCTGCTTTTTCTAATCTCTTCGCTTACCCGCGCATTCTTCACATTTGTCAACATCAATCTCATGACAGGTTTTTCCTTCGTTCGGGTCTCCTCTTATTACTCCCAGTCCTTGAGGTAAGGGGAATTTAATGCACTGATGGAAAGTTGAGGCCACTCCCAGAATGCTATGTAACCATGGTCTGCCTATCAAGGCATTGTATGGAGACTCTACAACAACTACGCAGAATATTATTTATGTGTTTATTCTCTTTAGAGGAATTGAAATCGTTATTTCTCCTTTCGGTTTATTGGTTGATCCATTGAAACCGTATATCTTGTAGGTTGATGGGATGAGGTCCTCATCTCTACCGCCCATAGTCCTGTAAGTGTGATAAAATAGTATATCAACTGAACTGCCAGGATCTATCAGTATCCTATTTATAACCCATGTTTCTGCGTCATCATCATCCTCTTCATCAGTCTTTACTTTTGGGCTGATTTCCAACTTGACCACTAACGGGATCTCATGCAGTTCTCAACCTCCTGGTACTTTTTCTGCGTTAAATTAAATTGTTTTCCTTTGCCAATCCTTCAATGGTGATATCTTTGCGAGGTTGAGTATCTCTTTTCCATCATTGTCTCTTGCGTAAACTCTCACTACACCAAATTCTGGGATTAGAAACAGAACCAGGCCGTTACAAAAACGGGTTGTAACGGCCCTCGCCTGTTGCAAAAGTGGGTGTTACATTTTTTTTGTAACGGCTTTGTGGCCGTTCACAATTTTTTTAACGGCCCTCGTAATGAGGCTTGAGCCGTTATTTAATTTGCCACGTGGTAACAACTCAGGGCCGTTATTTAATTTTTTTGCAACAAGGATGTTGTAACGGCTTCGAGCCGTTACGAACTTTTTTAATGACAAAAAAATTATCACGGTCAACCTTGACCTAGTCAAAATTGGTCAAAATCAATTTTGACCGAGGGCAATATTGGCCTAAGAAGACATTTTCTCAGGAAACCGGAATTCCAAATACTACCATGTACAAACCTTTCAATCCATCCACATTCGACAATAATTGCTTCAATCAATTTGCATCAACATTTATTCAGTTCTATTAAGAAAGAATACAAATTCTTCTAAGTACCAAAAAAAAAATTCTGTTAAGTATCAAATTCTGACAAGTAACTAAACACTTATTTACATTCATTTTTATGCTGGGCAAGTTGTAGAACTACCAAGGAAACTAGTATTATCTGATATGTAAGAAGACAATAACGTAATATTACCTTCTTCTGTGGAATCTTCCTCCAAAGCCGAGTTGCTTTCTTGAACTACAGTCTCTGGACAATTTCCAGAGGCATCTGGATTCAGGTCAAGAGCTTGAATTTGAATATCATCGTCTGTTTGGAAGTCATCATCCGTATGCAGCTCAGTTTCAAAGTTTTGGCTAGATGTAGTCAACAATTCAGGGTTTAAAGGCTGCCAAACCTTCTCGCCAACATGTCTGTAATCATCATAGAAAGCACATATTTTCTATCAATACCAAGACTTCTTCCATGAATGAGTTTGTTCATCATAACTTTCTTGCGGTTTCTAATACCTACTGTCCAGAATTACAACAAATATTAACAAGTTCACTGAACGGTAACAAAAATCCTAGCTGGTTATGATGTCCTTGATTTTAGTGTACCGTATAGGCTTCTCATATGTCGTAAACAATTATAAATCTTAGTTTCAAGTGCTAGTTTTTGCACTGGTCAAGGACAGATGCAACAATAGGTAGAAAACTACAAAAAATAATTAAAAATTCTAAAGTGGCCATTAACTTGCATCAATTCTACATCAAAAGTCTAGCATTGACAGATGCATAAGGAGCTACTTAACATCAACAATGCCTAATGTATGTATTGATCAGGTTAAGAATTTAGAACAGTTCACACAACTAGAGATTCCATCAAGTATAGCATCCAACTCATACATCCAATTTTTTTTTTATGTAGATATCCAATAAATGGACTTCAACAGACATTATTAAGATGGTCGGATACTGGATCCTGTCATTTTCATGTTGTCTGGTATATGTTATAGAGGATGCGCGATTGAAGGTATAACACCCTCCTTCAATCTGCATATATGAAGTTTCATTGACCAAATTAAGGATACCACGCATAGTAGCCCGTGGAAATGTCAAATGCGTATATTTCTTGGATCGGATTGACTACTTATACATTTTCATTTTATACAGGGCATCAAAGTGACACAAATAAAACACATTAAACTAGAAACTTGTAATAAAATTGGTTGTTTATAGTCATCGAGACATACCAATGTGTTATGAGGATCTTCGTAGTACCATCCATTGATAAATCCTGCAAATATTCCTTCTTCTGCCAGTACGAAAACATGCATAGCGTTCATACCAATCCACTCCAGAGGTAAAAAGAGATAACCCAACCCGAAGATGTCAACCTAATAAGTAGAACAATGCCGGAGTTGGAAACTTCAGATATTATAATAAGTTAATAACTTGATATAAAAAACTAATGTGGTCTACGTGGTATTATCTAATTACAACTACAACACTTGACAGAAGACACAATAGTCACTATTCAGATGGCTAAGTTCAAAAGTAAAACTGAGCATAATTGATGGACAGTATGAGGGAGACCAACAGAAAGTGCTTGGTTATTAAGATTCGTATCTGGTTCACTTCAGTGACCTACCAGAACATAGAAGGTCGAGAACACCAGTGTTGCTTCCCCCGCGGTCAAACAAACATAACTGAAGTTGTACAATTGTTTTTTTAATGGAATACCTGCAATAAAAAAGAAACAAAGTTATGGGACATGAAGAAAAAAAATGTTTTCACAGCCTAGGTCAATTCCTACTCACCATTTGTGAAATGCAGAACAAGTCCTAATGTGAGGAGTGAAAGACCCCATGCCCATCCAATGTTTCAGTCTATCCGAGTAGCCCTGGAATTTCACGAGAAAAGAAGAAAAAAAATAAAAATAAAAATAAAAATCCTCAAGGACATTAAGGCTATATATCTTGAATGAGGACTATGAAATCACCAAACCGACCTTCAAGTGTATGAGAACGTGTCCAAAATTCACCCCAATGATTGTCGTGAGGATAGATGCTATTGAGCTGCATAATTCGTAAGAGAAAACGTCTAGTTAAAAGCTATAATTCGAGAGAGTTATGATGATGATCTAGACAAGAGCTTATTAGTGCAATTCGTAATGCAAGGTTTTCTGTGAAAAGAAGTGTCATTTGATTCCATTAACACGGAATTTTAGAAAAATATTAGGTTAGCATGACATGCTTGCATAACTTAATGAGAGAATGTAAGAAAAACACACACATAGACATTTTGAGTAAAAGCTTTAAGAAAAAGTTAAATAAAGCTAATTTTTCAATGGGCCGGTCGATTCACAAAAACATCTAGACCCATAAATAGTCATCTAGACAACCATTGTGGAGTCGCTTTATGATTTTAGTTCTTGGAACCTTGGAATAATCCTTCCACCTACAGAGACAATGACAACATGCCATATATCAGTAAGTGCGAAGGATACATTCACTTACAAATCTTTAATAAGAGATAAGTTCATAATAACATGTAGCTATTGTAATGAGCTCCAGTTCTACTCCACCAACCCATCTAACAGCAGGCAAGTTCCGATTCATCAAAACTCCATTGGCAGATAACTAGTGTTGCACCAATATCCTGAAAGTCATTTAACACAGACGTTGGAATAAATAAAATTGTGTATTGCAGTAGTTCACAACTGTACCTTGCTTAGTCTTGGGTTTTGGAGGCTCCATTTACTGTGACATACACATCTTGGTCACTCCAGCATTATAATGACTAAGATCAGAAAGCACCGGAAAATGTACTTACACAGATGTGACATCAAAGGTACCACCTCCTAGATCGAAGATAAAAGCATTCCTCTCTCCAACACTGTGGCCTTTTTGTCAAGACCATAGGCAATGGCAACAGCAATACTCTAATTGATATACGCGTAACACTAAGATCAACAATGACTCCTGCATCCTTTGTAGCCTGACGCTGAGAATCATTGAAGTAGGCAGGGACTGTAACAACATCGTTCTTAATTATAGAACCAAGGTACCCCTCAGCAATCTCACGCATCTTAATCAAGACCATGGATGAAAAGGGGACTAAAGCTGCTTTTCCTTATGCTCATGTTCATCTTCTTCCTGTAAAATCAAACAACTTAAATTATAACAAATGTTAATAATTATAGATGACTTCAAAGAAATAATGAAATATTACTCTTAAAGGTTTCAAAGAACAAACCTCTTCACTAATCTCATCTTAATCAATCACTTTTCTGATTTTGATTCGTCAGATTCATCTCTGCTTCATAATCTACTCAACCCCCTACAGAACCACCTCACCCTGAAGCTCCTACAGCTCCTACAATCAACAGAAAAACCAAATTTTCAATTGATAACTAAAACCCAGAAAGATAAAATAGAGACAAACTAAAATTAACTAACCGCACCTAAATATGTTGGTTTAATTCCAATATATTTCATGTTTTAAACAAAATCCCTAATTCTCAAAACCCTGAAATCAGTTTTACAAAAACCCTAAATTTCAATATTGTGATTAAACCAAAATTTGAAAACATAAATGTGAAATAAACTAAAAGATGATGTTTGGGTTTGAAGAACTTACCCATTTTGACGATCCATGATTTTTTGAAGCCTTTTTCTCTCGATTTGTATGGTGTAAAAAACCTAATTGGGTCAATGAGTTATCTTCTTCTTCCTTCAATGATACCAAATCATCTCCAAATCAGCATACATGACAAATCGAAAAAACTAAAACCCTACAGATGATGAAAGACTTCAGATGAGATCTATGAAATCAAAATCCTAAACTAGATTAACAGACGATGAAAAACCTTAAAATCGAAAAACTGATGATAAAAGACAGAGAAAAGAAATGAAAAATAGAAGAAAAGTTGATGATTGAAGATGACTGAGAGCTTTCTGTGATGTTTCTTGGCTGTCGATTATTGAAGATGAAGATGAAGTTTCACTAGGGTTTAGAGGCGGGAGCGAGAAAAGGAGAAAAGAGAAATGGGAAATGAAAAATCGATCGTCGATTCTCACTAAGGCATGGGATGAAAAGAATCACCCATGTGAATGGCACACGCATAGGTGGAAATATACTCTAGTGTTACTCATCTTGGGTGGAAACACGATGAATCTGGCGTGTGAATGACACAAGCACAAATTGCAAGTGTTACGACCCAGGTGTGACCAAGCGTGTGGCTGGCACGCCTATAAAAAATTTCGTAACAGCTGGCCTCTGTTGCAAATATTTAAAAAATTAGTAACGGCTAATGCCTGTTACGAATTTTTCGTAACGGCCATTTGTAACGGAAATTTCGTAACGGCCACAAAGCCGTTACGAATTGCTGTTACGAATCCGGGAATTTGGTGTAATGTCTACTTAAGACATTATCGTGAAAATATTCTATGCTTCTAGATGAATGTATTATAGAGTTACAATATAATTTCTTTGCTTTCGCTCCTACTTCAATCAAGTATGTTTTCTTTACATCTTTCATTACCGGCGTCTTCCCTTCTGGTGGTGGTGGTAAATTCTGTTGCTGTTGCACTAGGAAATGATTTAACTTCCCTTGATCTATCATTCTTAATATGATTTTCTGTACATTTCTACAGTTGCTTGTAATGTGACCGTGAAAACGATGATGAGCACGTACAAAATTCTCTACTTCTTCTTCCCGATGGTGGTTCATGAACCGTATTTGGTGGTTCTGGTATGTCTTCCATTAAGATCACCGCCTCCCAGATTTTGTCTATTGCAGTATTTAGATGCGGCATTTTTATTTGCTCCTATACTGTTTTATTTCCTCATGGGCCTTGATTATATTGTCTCTTCTGTCCTCTATAGCCTTCCGCTTGATTATCAAATCTTTGTATCTTGTTATTATTTGAGTTGTTATTGTATTGCCTCTCTCTATATTCTGTCATACATCTCTTGATCCTTACTGTCCATGGCCATTAGCTTTTGCTGATCTTCCATCGTCACTTTTTCTTGACTTCCTTGAGATGTACTTGCGACTGTGTTTGTTATCTTTGGGAGTAGGCTTGCGTTCCCTGATTTTGTGTTTGTATTCGCAACAGGGTAAGATTCCATTTCCTTATGCTTTTCATCGAGAGCGATGTATTCTTCTTGATACTCGCGTAGCTCTTTCATTGATATGGCATCTTTGATCCTGAATATCTGCGTGTACACAACAAGTCTGTTGCAAGGAGTGCGTTAATAATCGCTAGTATGAGATTCCTCTCATCTACTCTTCCATCCATTTCACTACACATAGTCCTCTATCGCGTGGTTAAGTTTCACAAGCCCTCATTGGTTCTTCTTTGCAGGCTAAACACCTTCTCTATTCTTGGTCGTAACATGTTGTTATTGATGTATGCTCCCATGAATATGGTTTGTAGATGATTAAATGATCTGATTGTTCCCATAGGTAGGCGCTCAAACCACTGCAAAGCTTCTCCCGTTAGACTAGCCGAAAAATACTTACATAAGACCGCATCATTATCTTCCCATTGTAATAAAGATCTTGTGTATGCTTTTATGTGTTGCACTGTGCATGTGGTTCCATAAAAAATATTAGTTAATACGGGTAGAGCGCATTTAGTTGGCACTCCTTCCATTTGTGTTTTCTTTGCAAATGGTGTTTGTCTTGCTTCTTCTATTGCTTCATCCAATTATCGCCTATCTCCATCTCTTCGCGTTGTCATCATCGATATTACTTCTGCCAATTCTCTTAAGATTTGTTCACTCATGATTTGATCTGCATCTTGTTGCATTGGCCTTTTCAACCTTGCTTGTCTTACTCGGTTGTCATTTCTGACGCATTGATTCTTGTATTTATCGTTCCTCCGCCTCTTCTCTTCTTCTCATTCGTCTTTCCCTTTAATTTCTTTAATTTCGCGCATTGATCAGCGCGTCATTACGTCTTTCATCTTCTTCTACTTGGTTATGTTGATTTCGCAGCATTTCTCTTCCTTGTAATATCATTCTTCCTTGTTCTTCGTAAGTTTCACCATCTTGATCATAATGTGTGCGATGATCTTCGCCTTGTTGCTCATGTATATCACCTCTACGGTTTCCTCGCATGCGATGGTTTTCGCCTTGTTGCACGTACCGATCGTCATTTGGTTGTTTATCTACGCGATTATCATCGCGCTGTCCTTGTATATTATCGCCTACCTGAATATCGTCAATGATGTTGTTATCTAAAAGCTTCTCTTGCCGACATCCATGCGTCTAGATCTGCTACGTCTTGACGTGCTCCTACTTGTTCTTGACTTCGTGACCTTTGCTCTTGTAATACGATATTCTCTTCCCTTAGCTCATCATTTTTATGTGTCGATTCGCGCGTGCTTCTTCTTCTCTCCTTCTTTCTGCGACTAATCTTTGTTGGATCTCTTCTATGGTCATATTCTCTTCGTTTTCGTTATTGGTCTTCCATCTATAGTTCTTATCTTATCTTCTTTTATTGAGTTTGTATTTGCAGTATGAACACTTACCGCATCATAGTTGTTAGTGTTGTTCTGCACCGGTTCTCGTTGGATCTGAGTTTGGACTTGATTTCCTCGATTGTTTGTTTCTCCTATCCTCGATGATTCAGCAATTTCGTTTCTTCTTCTTCCTTCGCTTCTTCTGCTCCTCCTTGTTGCTATTACTTGTTCTGTTATAGATTCTTGTCTCACCATCTGTTTTCCCTAGAACAATATTTTCTCTTGACGAAGGAAAATGAACTTTTTAAGGAACTGAAAACTTTTTTAATGAATATTGTTTTTCTGAGATAAAAACCTTTGGTTAAATCTTTTAGATCTAAATTTCTGAAACTCTCAGAGATTGTAAGTAGAGCGATGAAAAACTATGAGAAAGTTTAGGCTTGTTTTTTTAAGAAATTCACCAACAGGGTACATCATTCCGAGCTGATTTCTAGCGCCAAAATGTAGTTGCGAGAAATATCACAACTACGCCCTTAATAAAATCTATAAAACAATCTAAGAAACCATCATAAGAATCTCAAGAACTTTTATTAAATCTTTCAATCAAATACGAAGTTATGTGAAAACCCTAACTTGGGAAGCAAATAATCTTTCTCTCTCCTAAATATCTTGTCTAAGGTCTCTCAAAAGATCTATCTCTTTTACAAAGACGCTTGGCTCCTTATATAGGAGTTTACATAGTGGAGGTCAGCTAATAAAGCTCCTTATTTCGGATCTGACGTGCGTCAATGTCGCATAGGAGTTTCACCATTGCCACACGATTTCTTTACTACCGCATAGATCTTCACATCTTCCTCGTGATCTGGTGACATCATCTGGTTTGTCATCTTGGATATATCGTACGCAGTTGTATCCGCTTACTACTTAAGGAGTTACTTCGCATACAAAACGAGTGTGTGGTATTTTGTACCCACAGAAGTTCTCGAGTTTGCTCAAGAACTCAGAAGATTGAAAATATTCAACGTCATTGCTCATGGGTGAATTACCTACTTAAATCATGGTAACGACTAACAAGATCAGTGAACGCTATTGCTCACTGTTTTCTTAAAGTTTACAAGTACCCATCCTAATTATGGAGATTGTATATGTTGTAACCCTGAATCACTAGAAATCTTTCAGGGTCCGTTTGGCACGGATAGAGTTTGAATTCTAGGGAGTTTCAACTACCTGGAGTTCAAACTGCCTAGAAAATGAATTCCATCCTTTTAAATTTTCGTGTTTGGCATGTTTACGAATGAAATTGATTATATTTCTAGTTTTTAAATATTTTTTTGTTTAAATTTGATTTCATAGTAAGTTTATTATGAATATCGCTGATTTTTTTTTTAAAATTATCTTTTATTAATTTTAGGTAATTAATAAAATAAATTTTAATTAGTAAAATAAAATTATTTACCAAAAACTATATAAAATACTATTAAATTAAAGTAATGCTTCAAAAAATCAAAATAATATTAAACTAATTTAATATTTTATAATTAAATTAATATTTTTAATTGGGCATTTATTAGTAAAAAGTTATTTTTCATTTTTAAATATGATTTAAAATTAAATTTCTATATTTTAAAAATAGATTTTATAATAAAATATTCAAATAATAATATTTGTCTATTTGATATTTTAAGTAAGTATAAAATTGAATAATAATATATAATATAAAGTAATATTTTATAGTATAATTACTTATGTAAAATTAAATAAGTAATTATAAATGATTTTATTTGATATTTTAATATAAAATAATATTTTAAATAATAATTATTTAATACTAATTATATTATTAATTAAAATAATTCCTTTTCCTTTTAAATATGAGATAAAGTATAATTTGTATATTCAAATATATTTTATAACAAAATTTATATATTTTAAAAATAGATTATATAATAAAATATTCAAATAATAATATTTGTCTATTTGATATTTTAAGTAAGTATAAAATTGAATAATAATTTATAATATAAAGTAATATTTATAATATAATTACTTATTTAAAATTAAATAAGCAATTATAAAGGACTTTTATTTGGTATTTTAAATAATAATTAATTAACACTAATTATATTTATTAATCCTTTTCCTTTTAAATACGAGACAAAATATAATTTATATATCAAATACATTTAACTATATTTTAAGTAAATACAATTTTAATGATAAGCAATAGTTGATATTTTAGTTTTTTAACTATAAAATAAGAAATATAATAATGTTAATGTTAATTTTACTTAAAATAATATTATTAAGGTAATACTATAAAATAAAAATATATTAATTATAAAAATAATATTATTGTAAGATCAAAGATTATTGAAATTAAATAAATAAAAAAAAAACAAACAAATGTCAATATGGTCAACCTATAGAGTTGAAAGGGTGGAGTTCGAAATTCCATGGGGGGAGGTGGTATTTGATTTTCCACTTTATAATGGAGTTTCAACTACGTAGAATTGGAACTCCCTCCATGCCAAACACGTTATAAGTTGAACTCCACCCTTGACTCCATCCGTTGACCGAACTCCACCCTCAACTCCGTCCGTGCCAAACGCACCCTTAGTTACCTTATTTGCTGCAAGATGAATATTGGCTCAAAGATTGTCATTTGACTTTGCCTCCTCAAACCAGCACCAGTATTAGCAGCAGCAGCAATGGTAGTAGTACTAGTAGTAGTGACTATGATGATTATGATGATGATTCCATGGTTTACTTACTCTTTGATGGTGGTGAAACCGTGAAAGTCCTGACTTTCTTCTATTTTTACTCCCTGGTGAAAAAGAAGGAGAAAACATGAGTTTGTTAATGTATCCGAAAGTCCTGAATCAATGTTATTTCTCGAAAGTAAGTTGCATTTAATGTGTTTGACGGGTGTTTACTTGGTGATAGAAATACAACGTGGGTCTGCCATCGATGATGAAGAAACCCTCGGCTCGTAGTTAATTTTAGTAAGCTTAAATGGCACTGCGACCGAATCAGTATGTGGAGGTTTGGGTCGTTCTTTTAAACAGTATGCTGTGGAGTCTTTTGGTGAGGTCTTCTGTATATATATGTATAATAGAATACGGGCATCCAACTCAAACCAATTGGCAATGAGTGGAGAGGCCCTAATAGATTATAAACCGCAGGATCTTAACAATGTAGTACTCGTAGAGGCATTTATCAAAACTACTTAATGTCAAGTTGGATTTCTCACCAATGGCTTTGGTGGATGTTAAAAGTTCGGATGATAATGTCTTCTATCTCAATTGTCTTTCTTGGCCTCAGGCTTGGGAGTCTTGTCAGTTGTGTGTATTATACCAATACGAAGAATGAGCTTATACAAATATGACTTGGAAGATCAAAGTATTTCACTTTAATTACCATATCCTGAATGGCAGATGATTACTGCACCTCCAAGGTAACTTTCAAAAACAACACACCATTAAGTTATACTTGCTTTTGTCTAATTATATATCCATTCTTGTACTGTTACTGCTGACTTGCATCATATGTAGTTATGTACCTTATGTGGTTTATATTTACGGCACACACGATAACTTATGTTGTGCATATTTTCACACATGTCTTAAAGTAGTTCACGTAAAGGAATATCAAAAGAAATTTATGTTAGAGGGCGAGTTATCTTTCTTCAAACCAATCTTGGCACGCTAATTTGGCGCGCTAATTTTTTTTTTTTTTTTGTAATAATAACAATGCCTATTCAATGTGTTACTAAAGGTTTAGGTTAGAGTGAAATCCTGTCATAAAATGATTCTTCTATTGGGTCCAGGATACCCAAAAGAGGCATTGCTTTTGCGAGCAGCAAGGAAATACACAGAGGGACAACTACTGAAACCTGACATAGATGGTCCGACAACTCTGCATCCAGAACATGAGGAGCAACTACAGCAATGCTTAAACCAGGTTCTAATAAGTTCCACTTTTTTTTTTTATGTCGAGTCTTCTTGTAATCTAGTGTCAAGGAGATTCTTTAACTATTTATCTGGTTAGACAGCCGAATACGCTGGGTTCAGCCACGAAACAGGATCGCCTTTGTTTTTTTTGCTTGGCAAAGAAAATAATAATGAAGAACACACATGCAGGAAGTTACAACTGAAATAGCACACAAGCCCGAAACAAAAACAAAAAAGAGCATCAGAACAGTGGAACAAAATTATACTTCCACTATATCTAGTTCCTTATGATTGTCAGCAAGACTTTTAAACATATCATGACGATCCTCTTTAGAAGAAGGAAAACTGAAACCCATCACTAAGAGAGACTCAATGAGGCCAGTTGCAGAAATTTTATTAGGCCTGTGGCAAAAACAAAAAACTAACATATCTTTATTCACCCATTAGTACGTCCATCAGCCAATGATTTAACCAACGGACAGAAAGTAACGTCCATCCATGTACAGCATATTTATATATTGCTCTCTCTCTCAAACTTACCTCATAATTCACATTTCTGTACTGGGCAACATGGAACCTGTACGGTGACTCCAGATTAAAACATTGTCAGAAATTCGACCGTTTTCATTTGGATTTAAAATCCAGACGGATCTGGGTGGTGCTGAAAAAAAAAAAACTCAGTGATGATAAAAGCTGTGGGCCCTATCAAAAAAAGAGAGAAGAAGAGTCTCTCTGGCAGGAGGGGGATATCAAATGGTCCCAAACGTACCAATTCAGTGTATATCGTCTCCCCTGGCCAGGCCACCTCAAATATGAATATGCAATAAGAACTCATACATGTCCTCTTTTATCTCAATCAATCAATCTTGGATAAGAATTGGTTATATACAGTACCAAGAATACCCAAAAATAAGAAATCTCATCTCAATCCACAAATGTAATAGCACAAAAAAAAAAAAAAAAAAAAAAAAAAAAAAAAAAAAACTTATTCAATAATGCCCATATGGTTGATATTATACCACCAATCTTGTTCAAATGGTGACCGTTGAATCCATCCGACTAGAGCGGTTACGACGGTGGCGTTTTCCCCTGTGACTAGGAAAAGGTCCCTTCCCAAAGGTTACCGGGTCGAATTGTCGGAGTCGCTTGGCTTCACGGCTGTCCAGCACGCATTCTTCCGGAGGTGACAAGTATCTTGTGTGGTCGTAGCAGTAAGAATACATCATATGTTTCTCTCTAAACTTCATCATTTCAACCCGCTGATCAGACGAGAGTGTATGTTTTATTGAACTCGTTATATCAAGATTGTTGGTGGTTGCATCACTATCACAATTGATGGATGATAGCTCAATAGGATCCACCGTGCAACCATGAAGAACAAGATCGGAAAACTCGGCGACGTAAGGGGCGTATCTGTAATTTACCTTGTACTTACCGCCATTGGTAGCCCAAGTTGAACCATCCCATATAGTTGCGTACAATGACATTGGCTTTGAAGGGAAATCTCCACCCATTCCTTCACTCCTTTTCACTTCTCTGATGACTATATCATCCACATAAAATCTACAAGCAAATTTTTCACCACTCAAAATATTTACATGAAATTATTACTCCACTATTTTATCCAAAATAAAGAATAAAAGAATGTTCACTTTTCAAGAAAAATATATCAAGAAAATGACAAAATAGTAGGTGTGGGAAAAAGCAGCAAAAAATACTTAAAAACAAATAGCCTTATCTCTTGAGAAAAGGAAACGTCAGTGTGTCACTATAACCAGCTAAAAATGGAGGAATCTGATTATGAGAACTAAAAATAGCAAGATGATGATTACATACATGATGTGA
This sequence comes from Papaver armeniacum, assembly GCA_023531295.1. NCBI lineage: Eukaryota > Viridiplantae > Streptophyta > Magnoliopsida > Ranunculales > Papaveraceae > Papaver > Papaver armeniacum. The sequence goes on from JAJJWW010006725.1 coordinate 229,908, forward strand.
GACTGAGTCCATAGAATGGAGTAGTGGTGAAAATCCTGAGAAGGATCAAACCAGAGACCATATCTTTCTTCTCTACCAATATTTGTGCTTCCATTTCCATAAACATTTGTCTGAACCTTCCAATCTTTTCCTCTTATATTTCCCAAGAACTCAAAATCTAACTCATCATGGTTTCTCTCAAATATATCTCCATTTGACATCTGCAAAAATTAATCAAAAATTACTAAAATAAATATAAATAGAGGACTCCCTTCTGTATTATTAGAATGAATTAGAGTATGTACTTACGTAAAAAGCGACGACAACCCCAGCTGTATAATCTGCTGGTAATTTGATGGAAGCACTGAAGAATCCATGAAGATAAAGGTCTTGAGAAACAAACCCTGAACCTGTTCTTTTGTTTAGTAAAAGATGAACTGTTTTTCCACCATCATCTTTAGAATTAGTCACAAGATTATTATCTCCAAATAAATGATTATAACCTTCATCAAATGATAGTACTGGCAGATTCGTTCTCATAGAAGATGTTTTTGATGATGCTACATTGACAGTAATTGAGATACTAATCAACAAACAAATAAACATAAATTCCTTCATTTCTCTAGTTTCTTCTATACAACAGTTGACCTCTCTTCTTCTGTGTGTTTTGATGATGATTTATTCTTCTTCTCTTCAATTCTTTTGTGGTGTAATTTTCTTTGTTTATTCAATGGTGCTCTGCTTTGCTCCAGAGAGAGAGTTATGAGTGAATGAAGAAAGAGAGAGATATAATACGAAAAGGAGAAGGCACTGAAAATTCGAAAAAAAAGGAGTAATTCTTTTATTTATTTTTCGAAAATGGTAATGATTGTAATTATTTATTCATATAATTTGTGGGTGAGTCTCATTTTAATTGGTCAAGTTGGAGGTACTTTTGTTTGAGTAGAAATCAAGCATTTCTTTAGCAAATCAAAACTCATCGGTTTCTCAAAAACAACTTTAAGGCCTTTGGGATATACACCACCCCAGTCCCTACCACTGTAGATATTAGATATTGCAGGGAATGTTCTTGCCCTTTTATCACCTCCTTCTGCGGCGGGTGATTGTAGTTTAGGAGAGGTCGTTTTGTTGATAAATGAAAAATAAATTGGAGAAGAAGGGCAAAGACTCGACCTTCAGAGAAAACACAGAAAGTTATTGTAGTTTCAAAGGAGCTACTTCTACCTTGGCCAATCTAATTATTGTTGGTAGGTCGATCAAGGTCTAGATTAGGAAATCTAGTTGGTTAAGGAAACCAAGTACTTATGTCCTAAGTTTAGCAGCTTAAGAGGTTTGTCTCTTAGAGCTAAGTTAGGAAACCCTATACTTGTAGGAAAGTAATCCTTGTTAAGGAATGTGTCCAGTCCTATTGATGTGTATAAATAGCCATAGAGAGAACTAGAGAAAACACACCAGAACTAGTAAGAGTTCTCTTCTTCTCTGCTTAGGCTTTGTATATTCCAACCTATACGGTGATATATAAAATTGCTAATTCCTTCTCGAGGATTCAACCTCGTTAAATACTTGTTCTTCTTGTGTGTGTGATTGTGTTCTTGGCGATATTGAGATACCTCGTAGTAGTGAAAACCTAACGCTTCCGCAGGCTTTGGCGCAACAATTGGTATCAAAGCAAGGAGACGCTCTTGGATACGGGTACTCAGATTGCAGTTGAAGTGAAGGTTTTGTTTGAAGATTGCTTGAGGTAATTCTCAAAGGTACTGTTTTTTATCTATATTAGAACAATGGTTAACGGGACGAAGATCCGAAAAATCCTTTAGGAGAACATTCGGATCCCACAAATAAAGATAAAGAAACAAAAGAAGAAATACTTTATTCACATAGATCACAACTCAAGGTAGAAAGAAACAAAAGAAGAAATACTTTATTCACATAGATCACAACTCAAGGTAGAAAAGTTTACAGGAACCAATAACTTTGGTTTATGGAGAACGGACGTAATGGATGATCTTGTCCATCTTGACCTAGAAGAAGCTCTAGAAAGGTCGGCCGGTGGAGATGTCTCAAAAGCAAAGTGGAACAAGATGAACAAATTTTGTCTTGCTTCGATACTGAGGGTGTTTAGCAAGCTGCGATAAGAGTTAATTATCAGCACGAAACTTCAGCTAAGGATCTCCGGGAAAAGCTTGAGAAGGAATACCTTGTGAAGAACGTGGCCAATAGGATACATCTTAAAAGGAATTTGTATCGCTATAACATGAAGAGAGGTGCAACCTTAACCGAGCACCTAGATTCATATGATAAACTTCTTGCTGAGTTGGTTAACTACGATGAGAAGATCAACGACGAGGAACAAGCTTTGTGTCTGATAAACTCTCTCCCTGAAAAGTATGAGCCCATGATAAAAGCATTAATGCACGACAAGGACAAGATGACATACACAGAGGTCACTACAGCATTGCGTAGTGAGGAGTTCAGGAAGATGGATCGTGAAGACCTTGTAAGTGAAGCTAACAATGACTTGCTTCTTGCAAGAGGTCGTTCAATAGACAGGAAAAGGAAGACTGGTGGTTATGGGAAAGGTAGAGGACGTTCTAAGAGTAGAACGCGACTGCAGAAAGATGGGTGTGCTTGGTGTCATGACTTCGGTCATTGGGCTAAGGATTGTCCTAAACGTAAGAAAAGAGAAGGAGATAACAACAAGACCGAGGTGAACATTGTTGGAAAATTGGGTTTAAAAACAAGAGGATGAATAAAGAAAAACAGAAACCAAACAATGGTGTACCCCTGACTTCAAGGCTCTTTCGATTCTTTTAGACAATAATTCGACCTTTCCCATTAAATTGGCGAGTACAACGGGTCTCTCGAATTATGCCTTCGGGATTCAATGAAGCCCTAACACCGTGTCGAATTCAAGGATTGTACTTCCTTGACTGACCAGAATCACAGTGTATAAGATTCGATGATGCTATTAGAGAAGAAGAAAACATATTGTTTTTGATATGATGATAAACGAGTTTTTGGGAGATGCTATTTATAGATGTTTTGCATCTGGTTGGGAATGGCATCTCGTTGGAATGGAAATGATGAGTCTCTTCATCATCGACATGAATGGCGTCCGTTGGAATCAAGTGCTCGATATGATTCTAACTCACGAAACGATTCGTACCAAAAAAAATTCTTCATGGGCGTTGCCCCCTAGACCCCCACCAGGGACGGTCGACCACAGCTTGGGGGGATACGCCCCCCAGGACCCCCCCTTGGATAGCACAGTTGAAAATATTCCAACATTCTCCCCCTATTTTCAAAAAACATAAAACAAAGTTAAAAAACTTTTAAATCAGAGTGGCTGCATCACAAAAGTGACTGCCTACGTACCCGAGTGGGATCAAGCCAACGTAGTTCACGTATAGTTGAGAATAAGCATCATCGTTGAAACCAATACATAAGTAATAGGTATCTTTTGGATTTGAACCTTCACTTAGTGTAAGAAATTCAAAGCCTTATCGAGGTTCAGTGGCGAAACTAGTCTTGAACCAAGTACCCCTAATGATAAAACCGGAATCTCCACACATATTGATTTCAGAAGATAGTGTGTTCTCGTAGCTAGCACGTTAATGGCCATGTGCTTAAATCATGGATTCATGAGTCTTCTTTAGAGAACGGTCTTTTTCTCTTAGGAAACGGCCTGATTTCCATACTCATATAGGTAAGTCTCGAAGGTGTTTCTGCGAGACACCTTGTGATAAAAGTTAGACTTATTAAGGATTTTCATCCATCCTGATTTCTTGCAGAAACCTGCACTAATAAGAAAATGGGAAGTTTTAATTTTAGTGCACCTGTTTATGGGTAAAAATCGTTTCTGCCGATTTCGGTAAATTCGGTAGGTGAGTGAGAAACTGGTTCAAACCCTAAACAAATGTGCTGCACGTGAGCACTTTATATGTTCGAGAGATCAATACTGCACACAAGTTCGGCCTAAACCAAGAAATGGCCGTTCCAGACTTAGCCCGGTCACAAAGTGGAGGAGAAGGGTTGATTTGGGGAGGGAAGCAAAGAAAGGTGTTGAGGAGAGTAGTATCTCGACTTGTATCGAAAGTGAAAGCTTGAAGCTTGCAAGAGATGAAAGCTTTTGGGAGAGCTTGCAAAGTTGCCTTTACGAGAGTGTAGTATTTTCTCTGACCGAGACTTGTTGTCCAGTGGAAATAGGTAAGACCTATTTATACAAGTCGAGATTGAAACATTACGACTGGCCTCATGAAGGAAGAGAGTAAAGGGTGAAATAATGGGAGGAGGTGGTAACCGCATGGTTTAATGGGTGAAAACGTTTTTCACCATTATTTCCTCTTTTATTTGACCGCTTTATTCCTTTTCACGCTTTCTTAATGTGAGCGTAGTGTACGCTGCATGCTATGACCGCCAAACCAAAACCCTAAAGAAGCATCCCCTAGTTTGTGTTGATGTCTCGAGTGTTGGTTGCATCTTGAGTGCAAGTGGCGCTGCTAGTGGCGCGTGTGGCATGTGCCAATGGCATGTGCGAATGCCTTGGTGGTAGGTTCACGGTTTGCAAGTTAGGCTACCAGCGTGTGTGTTTGTCATGTGCCAATGGCATGTGCGGTCATGTTGACCTAGTTGCAAGTCTTGCAATCCTAGGGTGCTATATTTGGCGTGGGCCAAAGGCATAGCGGCTTGGAAATATGGCTTGCGACACGTGTTGGCATGTGCCAATGGCACGTGTGGCCATGTTGACCTAGTTGCAAGTCTTGCAAGCCTAGGCGCTATATTTTGCGTGGGCCAAAGGCATAGCGGCTTGGAAATATGGCTTGCGACACGTGTTGGCATGTGCCAATGGCACGTGCGGCCATGTTGACCTAGTTGCAAGTCTTCTTGCAAACCTAGGGCGCTATATTTGGCGTGGGCCAAAGGCATAGCGGCTTGGAAATATGGCTTGCGACACGTGTTGGCATGTGCCAATGGCACGTGCGGCCATGTTGACCTAGTTGCAAGTCTTGCAAACCTAGGGCGCTATATTTGGCGTGGGCCAAAGGCATAGCGGCTTGGAAATATGGCTTGCTACACGTGTTGGCATGTGCCAATGGCACGTGCAGCCATGTTGACCTAGTTGCAAGTCTTGCAAGCCTAGGGCGCTATATTTGGCGTGGGCCAAAGGCATAGCGGCTTGGAAATATGGCTTGCGATACGTGTGGGCATGTGC
>JAJJWW010006726.1:0-15125 GCA_023531295.1 Papaver armeniacum
GAATTGATTTGGGGTCATCCAATCATGCTTATGGAGTTGGATGACCGCGATCAGATCATATCCGACCGATACGGTCAGTCCGGATGCTCAATCGGGCTAGTATAACACACCGAGAGGGGCTCAATCGCTAGTATAACACACCGAGAGTCACACAGACGGGTATTTCGTACATGGTTTCATTATAGTGCTTGGAGGTTCGTGTTACTATGTAAGAGTAACACTCGGTCGTCATGCCACACCGATAATGAGTACTGGGAAATACAAAGGCCGATATGAAATTCACAGGAAGGGATTGTTGCCACATGCTCCAACCTGGAGGAATTTCATGTATTCACATAATGGGATTGTTGCCACATGCTCCATTCCTGGTGAATTAAGTGAGGGAGTATCCAACACTTATAAATGGCTTTATCTTTTACAAGATGTCAGTGCATGATTTTTTCTGGTTTTTTACAAATTTAACCTTGAACGAAAATCCACCATCAACAGTATCATATTTTGGTTCGTTTTTAGTTTTGTTCTTTTAATAAAGCCAATGGAAGAAAAAAATTCATAATGAAGTTTCAAGCAACAAGGAATTAGAGGAAAAAGTTACATTGTCAAGATTCTACGAAGTTCAAGAGTTATCATCAAGAGTTGAAGACCGAAGACGAAGATGAAGACAAGGATTGAAGACCGAAGACGTTTCTATGGATGATGTGAGAGTGGTGCTAACTGCACGCCGAACGGATAACGAGGTAAGTAAGCATATTCCCACCTTCATTAAGTGGTTGATTTCCTTTCTTAGAGATCGTCAGAAAAAAGGGTTTTCAAAATGATAAAGGATGTGGGTTTTCAAAACAATTCGGAGGGTTTTTGCCTTCCTATTATTCAACATGTCGCAGGATTCTCTCTTCATTCCAACCTGGACACATGTGTGACCCATAAAAAGCTATTTATTATTGAGGGCAACTTCATAAAACCCTTTCTTGTGAGGCAGAGTCGAGACTTTCGATCACTCAAAACCCGAATTTCTTTCGATAAGGGATGGTTATTTCTCTCTCAAATTTTAAGGATGAGATTGTGTTCATATATGTGTCTAACTTCTTATGACTAGTGTGCAGAATCTTTATATCTTCTTAGCGCGTTGGATGCTATCTTTTCGGAGAACTAGTAAGTTGGAAAAGTAGGTTTTGTGGGTATATCTCTAGTAAACCCTCACGATAGTTGTATGTATATTTTAGAATTTGTTTTGTTTGATTTGCTAGAGGACTATCAAAGTCTAAGTGTGGGGGAATCTGATAGGTGTCTAAAAAACCTAATTTTATATCTATTGTTTATGCTTTTTTGCTATTTTTCTTGTAAAATATGCATCTCTTATGTTTAGTTTTGAGTTATTAGGTGCAACGGAGTCTTTGGGAGCAAAAGAAGGATAAATCGTCCATTTGGAGCGTAAAACGCAAAAAGAGCAATTCACATGCGAGATACATTTGGAACCGGTTAAGGTTGCGCAAGGAGTGAAGGATGAATTGTCGGTTGTGTGAAACTGACAGGCCAAATAGTACTGGGCATCCCTTATCCTAACTCATGGGATGTCAATATCAATTCCACCTCCTACACAACCTAAAATTCAGAGAAGGTGTAATTTTTCTCATCATTGTCTTCTTTGCCTGAAATTAAGAGAAAGTGCGGCGGCTCCAGTGGTTTTCATGGAGAGGAATTAACAGGAGGAATGATGCAATTCTGGGTTCGATTATGCTGCTGGTGAGAAACTATTCAAGCAGCTGAGGCTATTCAGTGATGAAGAAGACTGAGATCGACGGGGTCTATTAATGGCTTGATTTTGAAGAATTGGTGATGAATCGAAGATGGGTTATCTCAGATTTGAACTCAAATCGAAGTTATGATGCTGATGCTTGAGAAAATGATGGCTGTAGGGGTTTGTATGGATGTTAGGGTTCAGATCGAGAGAAGAACAGATGAACTGAAACTGAGAATGGGTACTGGTGGAAGAGATTTGCTGAGAAGGAATCTGAGTGTTTCAAGTTCAAATACTGAAGAATTAGGGAAAGAATCGAAATGGGTTTTCTGTGGATTCGATTTTGAGCTGCAGTGAATGGCTGGCAGCTTAGCTGTGTTGCAGAATTGAGCTTGAGATGGGGGTTGTAGCTGAAGATTTGAAATGTTGGAATGAGGTAGAAAATTGATTGAGATGCATAGGTTGAAGAAGTGTGTTGCTGCTATGATATAAGCTGAAGCATTGGATAATGATGCTCTTGAAATACCTGAATGCTAGATGAATGTGTATTTTTGCAGTGATGTTGGGTGTTGCTTTGAGATTGATGGGTTGCAGTTTTAGGAGCTAAGAAGATTTGCAGAAACTCAAATTGCTATCATGGGTTCTATGTAGCAGCTCAGATGGATGTTGAAGTAGCAAGGACTTATGGTCAAAGTGTAATGAATGAATTGGTGGTGACAGATATGAATCCGCAGTTAGTGCTATGTACTGCAAGTGATGGATGCTGAGAAAACAAGGAATGGAGGAATTGATGGATGCTGTATAGATGTATGTTAGGACAGGTGATGTGCTTTTAATAGTTTTTGTAGTAAATAGTTCGTTCAAGACTTGTGAAAACAGATTTTAGACTTAATTTTAAATTAAAAATATAGCAAACTTAAATAAAAGTGATATGAAAAATATGGAGAAGACTGGGGCTATGGATTCCACTAATTACCAATATCAAAGTGATTTATATTCTCTAATTATAAATTATGCAAATCCTTCATTCAAATTGATTCTTAATATTTCAAAAGTTGATTTTTAGAAATAACAATTGTAGATCGAAAGTATGGGACATCAAAACCCTAGGCTAGCATGCTCCATCAATTGAAATAACAATTTCTTAACAAAACCATTTTATCTTATTTATTTATCAAGGCAAATAATCATATAATAATTGCATAAATTAAATAAAATAGAGATTACCACTTTTCATTGGCGAAATAGCTTCCTTCGTCGCCCCAAAGGATGGGCTTAGCTCATCATGTTGGAAACACGCTCAAAAATCATTATTATTGCTCAAAGGGTGTTTACAAAGATGAAATGGAGAAAATAATGAAAATCGGGTGTTTGCAACGTTTATAATTGTTGCAAACACTGTTGAGCAATTTCAGTAATTACTCGGGATCCGGCAATCGGATGAGTATTGAGACTCATGTCTCAAAGCATGAAAGCTCATGCCATAAAACCTCTGATCGAGAAAGTCTCTCAGAGAAGATGTAAATGTGTAGTCTCCCAGCTGAGACCACGGCACATCTCATACTGTATAGAATCGCAAGATTGGACGGCTCCTAGTATAGAGCAATAACGTCTTCGGGATGCAACCAGGTTTTCCCTGACTGTACAAGAGGAATATGACACTCCAGCAAGTTCATATTTCTCAACCCTCAGATAATTAATGCTCCTAGATAGGAAGCCCTGCTAGTATAGAGCCATCAGTTAATTATCTCTAATCACTTGAATATCCAGCAATATTCTACGATTCTTCGTTATATTTCATCACTTCAATTCGTGGTTATTCTCAGCAGAATTCCACGGGTTAGTGATAAATATTCAACGAAACAAGCATCTGAGCATCGAATAAGCCCTGACTAAAATGGTGCAAGTGTACTTAGCAATAATGCACAGACCAGCATTTGAATGCGCAAACGAGCATTTCAAAATATGAATGAACGATGAACCTATGCAAAATCGGAAGGAAAAATAATAATAATAAAATATTAGCAAAGGCGCCGAGGACCGGGCTCATATTTGGCTTGATCATGCCGTGACTTGTCCCACGCCGAATTTTAATTTTGTCATATTTTATTATTTTTCCCTGATCTCGTGAAAATTCTCTTCGAGCTAATCTCCTTCGTTTCAAGGAAATTCTCTAATCTCATGATTTTATGAAAAATATTATAAAATTAGGAAAACTCGTGGGATCGGAGCACCACCAAATCGTCAGTGACCATGCCCTAGCTGTGGCCGGTCCCACACCTCACGTCCCCATTATTTTATCATTTCTCTCAAATTATGAAAATTCCTTGATTTTATGAATTTTCCCTAAAACCATGAAAATTCCCTAATTTTATGAATTTTCTCTAAAATCATGAAAATTATTATAAAATTAGGAAAACTCATGGGACCGGGCTCTAGCCGACCGGCCATGCCCTAGACGGTCCCACACGCCTATTATTTTATTATTGTTTGTTGTTTTAAGTTTCCTGATTCCATGAAAACTCCATGATTTCAACAAAATACCTTGGTTTTAACAAATCTCTCTGATTTTATGAAAATTTCCTAAAATCATGAAAATTACATAAAATTGGGAAGAGTGCTCTAGGACCGTGCCCATTGGCCGGCCGGCCATGCCTTGGCCATTTCCGGTCCCACACTCCATCATTACCTATTTTATTATTATTATATCTCTCTCATCTCATGGAAATTCCCTAATTTCAGCAAACTCTCCAGTTTCATGGAATTTCCCTCAAATCAGAGAAAATACATAAAATCACATAAAAACAGGGAAAGTGTGGGACCGTGCTTTTTTCTTGTTTAAACCCGGAGTCGGCCATGCCCAAATGCGCATCGGAAAATACCGGACATTGTGGCACGGTCCCACACCAAGGGTGGCTCAATTCCCTTTTCATTTATTATTTTTCATCATCTCATGCATTTTTCTTAGTTTAAACAAAAAAGTAAACAAAAGAAATAAAACGCAAATCAAGGATGGATATCGATAAATATTTTCTCAAGTTTATGAATAATGAATTGCTCAAATGCGCATCAAAATACCCGGACATTGTGACACGTCATCAAGCACATCCCTACCTAAAGAATAACCTAAATGCTAATCAAGTTCAATTCCTAGGAGCATTAAGTTTTAAATAGGCTAACCAAGGGTGGCTCTAGGTTATCGCTCGATGAAAAGTTCAATCAATTCTAGACTTAACTAAACAAACATTCAATCATATTGCAATCCATCAATCATGCAAATTATTGTAACCCGTAGAAATCATCACGATAATATTGAGAGAAAACTAATTCATAAAAATCATGCAAAATCCAACTACATCTTCAACCAATAATAAAAACTTAGTTACTTGTGTTTTTGGAAATCATCATAAAGAGTTTAGAAGAAAACTATCATGTGAAACCCTAGACGACAAGTAGAAGTCTCCCACATGTTTTAATGATTTTAACCCAGAGAGAGAAATAATTTGCTCAATTGCTCATATTAGGTTCAAACTTCTTCCAAACAATTAAGAGTTTGGTTGAACGACCATCCATTGGTCCCACGCATTCCCTTGAGTCTCTCCTCGCCAATCCCACTCAACTTTGGTTGTTGAGCTCCATGACCTCTTGGTCGGTCTGCAACACCTATCAATCTCTTTAATTTCTCCTCCATTCATCTTCTATTTTAATGTGAAAGAACTTCAACTTCTCTTCCTCATTTCTTGCTCGATCCTTCTTCAAAGTATCAAAACAGTGAGATGTATAAAGACCGAGTTGTCGGGTTGGCGGCTAAAGCTTAGTTGCTCTTAACAGACGGACGGATACTGCATTAAGATGGATCTGAAGTGACCACAACTCATATATGGCTTGGTTTCCGAAAACCGACAGCTTAATTCCATGTTCAACTCATTGTCGGTTATGGAGAATCGGCTTCACTTCCTATTTGATGACTCGAAGTATAGCTACTTTGTGAATTGACCTTTTTTCTTTTGCTCATATGACTCCATTGCACCTAATAAACTCAAAAGCACACATAAGATACATAATTTACAAGAAAACTCGCAAAGAAAGCATAAATACTAGATATTAAATTAGGTGTTTTAGACACCTATCAGCAAACAGCCAGTCCCCATGTTTTAATGATTTTAACCTAATTTGCTCAATTGCTCATATTAGGTTCAAACTTCTTCCAAACAATTAAGAGTTTGGTTGAACGACCATCCATTGGTCCCACGGCCACCAAGAGCCGGCTCCATGACCTCTTGGTCGGTCCCTCAGTTCATGACCCAGTGTTTTTATTATTTGTCGCTCACACGAGCATTATTTCAATAAATGATTAAACCATCATTTAATCATTCTTTCACCAACTGGTCCTCAAGAGACTTTGGTATTTTGCTCATTCGAGCATCTGGGCGTACATGGTGGACTCGTCATCCCATGTAGCCGGTCCTTGCTTCACTCTGCAGATTGATTTGCAATAAATCATCATTTCAGTAAAATTAGGGTTTTGAATCCAGAGCTCTGCAGAAACATGATTCTGAGCAGATTCAAATACCCTGATAATTTTATGTTGATTCCATGATCAACATTTTTATTTATTTTACTCGACCCAGTAGTCAATATCTTAAATTAATATTTTATTTGGTCCTGCTACCAACAATTCATCAAGTGAGCGATATTCGCTCAGACCGGCAATATTTTCTCAAACTTGCAATATTCCTCATACTAGCAATATTTACTCGAACCAGCAATATTTGCTCAGATTCAAGAATATTGGTTCAACTATCAATATTCAATAATTCAGCAACACAACTTGCTCGTAATCAACATAATAATACCTCGTCTCAGCAGACATATTTAATTCATGAGTTTCATAACATTTGCGAATCATGTTCAACTCGGCAATACATGGACTCATCGTCCCATAAGTCAGCAACTGACTTCACAAATCACGAGATTTCAATCGTGTCACATGGGGGATATTAAATAGGGTTTTTGGTCTGGCGGCCTACGGCACGTGTGTTCACCCACGATGAGAATGTGAGCAAGTCGTGCAATCAGTTGGAAGAGTCGGCAAAGTAGTGGGTGGAAAATTAACCAAGTCTCCGCATGATGAGCAACTGGTTTTAACACGATTTCCCACTTCCCCACTCTCGATTCCAAAGAACTGTCACACTTCATGGGATCATGGTGTTTTCAACTCCGGCATTATAAAATGTCTCTGAATCCTGATTGAAATGACAAGATTCGAATACTCGAACATTCGTCTAAAATAATTCTAGGCAAGTTCATACAGACAATCTTTCGTCTACACGAACTCATCGTCTGAGCATTCACTCACAATTGAGAAAAATTCAATTATTCAGAGCATTCTTACGTTGAATTCACAACACACCTACAATCTCAGATCACCATTGATCTCACGCATTTCTCAGCTTCCCTCATACAGATCAACCCATCCTCTCTTGTGACCAAATTGACTCTGGAACGGCCATTGTTCTTGGTTTAGGCCGGAGTGTTACAGATTGATCTCTCGAACTTAAAGCACTCCCTTCTTGCAGTGCATCTGTTTGAGGTTCAAAATTTCGCTCGGTTTAAGGAGTCTCCACACGGTCGACTCTTCAATTCCGTAAAAACCAGCAAATCGTTTTTCTCCATCTACAGATTGGCGACCACAGTGGGAGATTAATCTCTCGGTTGCAATCTCATAGTTTCACAAGATAGTTTTACAGGTTCCAACACAAATGGCACTAGCACTAGCAACAACAACAACGAAAACGAGGATATCCCGGAAACCATTCCGGACTCTAACACTGGCAGTGGTGATGGCACTCCTCCTCACACTAACACGGAAGGTCATCCTCTGTTCGGCCGACACCCTGAGGAGTCAGAGCAAACCCACCACCCACCATTGCTGATCTCATCAAAGTGCAAGAAACTCTTGCAAAAAATCAGATCGATATGGCTACGACACAGAAGGATGTATTTAATCAACTGAAGGCTCTCACTGATACAATGTCAGATAAACCTCAAGGAAAGGGGAAAGAGAAAGAGAAATCCTCAGATGCTGATCCTGAGGTAATTCCAATTCATACAGTGGACGACGACGAAGTCCGCAAAGCTGCAGACGATTCATCAGCAAAAGAATCATCAAATTTCATTACTCGGGAAGATTTGGAGCGCCTTCTGGAGAACCATGGAAAGGACAAGACATCACATGTCCATCGTCACCAACCTCCTTATCCTGCCGCTACGTAAATGACCCCTCTTCCGAAAGGTTATACCTCTCCAACTTTCACTCTGTATGATGGAACTGGCAATGCTCGAGAACATGTCTCTCGTTTCCTGGAAGCCTTAGGAGAACATGAACACAACCACGTTGTTCGTCTCAAGGAATTTTCAAAATCTTCGAAAGGCAGGGCATACACCTGGTACAACAACATCGCACCAGGGACTATTAACAATTGGAGAGAAATGATTAATGCCTCCTACAGAAAGTACTTCTTTGCATCAGAGAAAATTACTCTCTCTGATCTTGGAAGAATGTTTCAGAGGAACAATGAACATCCCAATGACTACGTGAAAAGATTCAGAGTCCAGGCCCTGGACTGTCATGATCCAAACGTCACGGAGCAGCAACTTGTAGACTTGTGTATCAACGACATGATCCCGGTCTACAGAGCTTTATTGGAAAATCTTCGTTTCCAGACCTTCTCTGAGCTTCATGAAGCGGCGAAGAGATCGACAACTACTGCGCCCGCTTTACTGGAAAGAACAAAAGCTATGAAGAACCGCGAGACACTCGAAGTAGCAGATGTCAGATCAAGAAGTAGTAAAACCTCCAGCCTTCCAAAAACACTGTTGCAGAAGGGAGCAAACGGAAAGCCAAACTGCCGCGCAAGCATACTTCAGCTCCTTCAAAAGCACAAAGCAAGGATAAGCAAGTGTTGATGGTGGATTTTCATTTAAGGTTAAAATTGTAAAAAACCAAAAAATTATGCGCTAACATCTTGTAAAAGATAAAGCCATTAATAAGTGTTGAATACTTCTTCACTTTACTAATTCACTTAGAATGGAGCATGTGGCAACAATCCCATTCTGTGAATTAAATACACGAAATTCATCCAGGTTGGAGCATGTAGCAACAATCCCATATACACTGTGCATTTATAGCATTATTAATTAATGCATGAGAAACCTTGTATTTCCTGTACTCATTATCAGTGCGGCATGACGACTGAGTGTTGCTCTCAGTAGAGCAACACGAACCTCCAAGTATTATAATGAAAGCATGTACGAAATACCCGTACATGATGCAACTCTCGGTGTGTTATACTAGCCCGATTGAGAACTCTCGGTGTGTTAAACTAGCCCGATTGAGCATCCGGACTGTCCGTATCAGTCTGGATATGATCTCGATCATCCAACCTCACCAGCATGATTGGATGGCCCAGATCAATTCCATAACCCCCAAGCAGGTATGGAATATTCACTACCGAACCAACGCGGACCCCGCATGGTCGGCCTCCCAAAAAGATTGGCATAGCTTGCCAAAACGTCCAAACCAGAGCAGTATGGATGGAAAACCCTAAATTAGGGTTTGCGGCACATTACATGTGTCGCAAAATGGATCTCAACCATCCATCTTCGCGGTATAGATGGAGGGTGTAGATGTAGATTCAAAGGGCCCAGAGCATGTCAACACAATCACTGTGGGCCCGCCACATACCCGACCAATCGTCCAGGACCAACCATGGTTGGTCATCCCATTCGTGCGCCCGAACAGCAGCATGGTTACACGGCCGTGAAAGCCAAAATTAGGGTTTTGAGCATCACGAGCGTCTATCTTCTCCTAGCACGAATGGAGGGTCCCAGATTAGATTAAGCAGGTCCGGTCATACCAGCATGACCACCGTGGGCCCGTCTCTCCCCTCACCTAATCGGCCAAGGCATATCATGCCGGCTATCCCAAAACGCGCGTCCAAACTAGCGTGGTCACACTTCCCAAACTGCAAACTGATCTCGACCACTCAACTTCACCGGACGATTTGAGTGGCTTAGATCACGTTTTCATGAGACAGTCAGGTATAGGCGTTAACACCAGCCTACCACCTACACTCCAGACCGATCGGCCAAGACCGACCAAGAATTGGTTGTCTTGGAACGCGCGCCTGAAGATGGCATGATGTGCGGCTCTTGCGGCACTAGTTTTCTGTCCCAAATTGATCTCGACCACTCAACTTCACCGGACGAATTGAGTGGCCCAGATCATACTTTCGTGAGGTAATGGGGTATAAGCGCCTACACCGTCATGCCGTTTACACGCATGTACGATCGGCCTGGCCAAAATCGTAACCCAAGCTTGGATTCGACCAGGCTGAAGAGGGATGCTTGCGCACCTCCTCTAAAACCCTAATTTCATCAACGGTCGCAGATGAGTGTCTCAAAGATCATCTCGTCCGTCCAACTTCACCGGCTTGGTTATACAACCCTGGTCAGGAGTTAATTGGTCAGTAAGGCGTCTTGGTGATCACCACCCGTCACTTTACCACACCATGATGCAATACCTGCATAAAATACACACGATACTTCACAAGTATCGACCTCCTGAATAACGACAGTTATTCAATTTAGCATTACATGCTACTTTCTGTGGGTTACACGATCCACACACTCGAGACATCAATCATGTCACAAATCGGGATACATATTTGCGGTATTGGTCTCAGCGATTTACGGCGTGCGGCCACAGAATGCGCCATCACAAGAACGTGTCAGGAAGTCATGGACGGTTAGTGATGATGGGAGAAGTGGGCAAGACTGGTCGTGTGACACTAACACACGACTCCACTACTCCATCACTCCACTTTCTCCACTTCCCACGAGATACGAAGGTTAGGCTAAAAGACTTGTATAAATAGGTTCTCCTCCCTATTTTCCAAAAACAAGGAGAAACAAGACAAGTCCAGACAACAGAGGCAAGTGTTGGTATAATCGTATTCAAACACCGGAACTGATAGCTTACTCCCTGCAAGCCGGTTGACTTTCGATACAAGTCATTCATAGCCAACATCTTCACATTCTCAATACCTTCTTCGCTTCCCTCCCTAATATTAACCCCATCTCCTTCACTTTGTGACCGAAACAAGTCTGGAACGGCCATTACTTGGTTTAAGCCGGACTTGCACAGATTGATCTCTCGAATCTACAAGCACTCACCGCGCAGTGCATTTGTTTAAGGTTTAGACTCATTTCTCATTCACACACCCAAAATTACCAAAACCGGTAGAAATAGTTTTCACCCATAAACAATTGGCGACCACAATGGGAGATTAATCTCTCGGTTGTAAAGTAAATTTCTTCGAAATCCGATTCAATTTCATCAATTTCAAAAAGGGTGGATCTTAGAATCAATTAAATCAACAATTCATTTCAAGATGGTGGAATTAAGGTCTGGATCAGCAATCAATTCTGATGGAGCTAGTGTGGATAACAATCCTGGTGTCGAAGTACCTGTCAGTGGAGCTACCGTGGTCAATACATCTCGTGGAGCCGTCATTTCTACCATCGGTACCATCGAAGCAGAAATATTCCATGTAAGTGTAACACCTCCCATCACCGAGCCGAGTGGCCGCAAATCCCGGCATCTCCTCAAGTGTAACACCTCCGGTAGTCACCAGAGCAACAACTTTCACTCCCTCATCAGGACGAGGAGCCGGAGGAACGAGAGGAGGACCACCGTCCATTACCATTGCAGATCTGATGGAGAAACATGAAGTTCTTGCTAAGACTCAAACAGATATGGTCGCAACTCAGAAAGAGGTACTCACTTTCCTTAAGACCTTAACTGAACGATTGCCACAAGATTCACGACAATCCTTGGAGCCAACAAGAGATGCCTTCAATGCACTCGGAACAGGCATTTCCACTCAGACCCACATGAGTGAAGAAGCTCGTGTTGCTCCTGAACACCCAAGAGAGAGGGACCAGCCATCCAACTTCATCACACGTGAGGACCTGGAACGATTTCTCCAAAACCGAGGCAAAGGAAATCTGATGGATGCACACCAACATCGACCGCCGTACCCTCAAGATGTGCAACGAATTCCTCTTCCAAGAGGTTACACCTCTCCCCAGTTCTCCCTCTACGACGGTACTAGCAATGCTCGTGAACACATCTCTCGATTCTTGGAATCCTTGGGGGAACATGAATATAATCATGTTCTACGCCTAAAAGAATTCTCAAAGTCACTTACAGGGAGGGCGTACACCTGGTACAACAACATCGCGCCTAACATCATATGCAATTGGAGCGAGATGGTCAGTGCTTTCTATAGAAAGTATTTCTTCGAGTACGAACAGATAACCTTTTCGCAGATCTGGGAAGAATCCTTCAGCGGAACAACGAACATCCCAACGACTTCGTTAAAAGGTTCGGAACCCAAGCGCTAGATTGTTACGACCCGAACGTCACCGAATGACAATTGGTGGAGTTGTGCATCAATGGGATGATACCCATATACCGCGCTTTGTTAGAAAATATGGGCTTTCAAACGTTCTCTGAACTCCATGAAGCCGCCAAACGTTCAAAGAACAATCGCATCAAAGACATTGCTAGAAAGAACCCGAGTTGTTCGAAGTGAAGATTCACGTGAAAGTCGAGGGAAGCAGACGTCTCACGAACAAGCAATACAACAATGGTCCTTCGTGAGTGTAGTGAGCGGAGGAGAAAAAGGAAAGCTCCGGCGACGGAACAACAAACTAAGCGGGCATCCCAAGACACAAGACTTTGTCTCGGAAAGGAGCAGACAAAGCTCCTGCACAAGACACCGAAGATACAGGTTTTCCTTTCCCCATGAATGAAGTGATAGAACTCTTGGAAGCATGGATTCAAGACGATGCCATCAAGCTGCCTCCTATCAGACGTCCTCCAACTGAGAAAGACATGGCGGATCCCAAATACCTTACTACCACAGATCGGTCCATCATCCAGACCAAAGATTGTAATGAGTTGAAACAAATATTCGGGGAAAAGATAGAGACAGGGAGAACTCCAGCTTGGAAACAAAGGTGTTCATAGAGACCCTCTTCCTATCGGGAACCGCATGATTTCTCGGGGATTCATTGCAAGATATAATCTACAATGGAGCACTTGTGTGAAATCTTGTATTTCTCCAAAGTACAGCGTCAAGACATATTTATGGCCCTTCACCGCATTGTGTCAGGCAGGCGTTTGTATCCGTAGCGATCCCAGAATCCTGGGTCTTTCTGAAGGACGCGAGCAAGGGAAACCGGGGACTCTAATGTCACTGTTTGAGAGACGTTGAGTTCGATAGCGCGTTGATTGATACGGTTTCCGAATTTAACATCATTACCGTCAAGACCTTGAGAGCAGCAAAGATTTTAAAGCAGGAAGCTACTCGTCACCCAACTGTGGTTAAAGATTCAGAAGGAGAACTCAGAGACGCGTATGGATATATCGATCGGGAAGTAAAATTGGGTGATGCCTCGACACAAGCAAAATTATACATAGTCAAAGATCATCCCAGCTACGACATGATCCTAGGACGCTCTTGGATGCATGACAACAAAACAATACTAGAAGTCTTTCCTCTACCGGTTTCGATACTCCCGAAAGAATCTCCAACACGCCTTCTCGGACCTAATGACTGTATGCATTTGCCGCACCAAAGAACTTGCCAATGTGACACAACTTCCCGGGAGAGAGCTCGCAAAGATACATTGAAAAGTTCCGATCTCAAGTAAGTCTCATAGCGCAACCCTCTTTACAACTTACCGCCCTCCATTCAGACAAGTCCTGGGGACTGGCTCTAGCCAAAAAACCAACCTTGGCTAAGAGATGCGAATGGGAGGCCGGCCCCTTCAAACAGCTCATCAGGAGTCTAGAAGCTGTCTCGATCAAAGACGACAAAACTGAGACCCTAATGTCTACACGCCCAAGCCCGTTTGGAATTGGGGACCTAGTGACGAAGACAACCGCATTCAAGGTCGGAAGCATTATGGTGAGAATGGCTACCTCACCCGATTCAGCCATCGAGAAGGAGGATGAACCATACCTGGTAGCAGATGTCATCCTAGGCGGCTACTGCAAGCTCATCAACGCTGACAAGCTAGAAGGCGTAACAATTCACTCACGATGGCTCAAACCCTACCGTACTTAAGACGTTGTGCTATCACTTTCCAGCATCCTACACGCTTTAAGACGCTGTGCTACTTCCTCCGGCGTATTTACCTTTATAATTTCACATCATATTTGTAATTCCTCTATAGAATGATTGCAATACTTGCATTCATAATTAAGGTTTCAATTTTCGATTTTCAAATTAATTGAAGTGTTATTTCCACCTGAGAACCTCTTTACTCCTAAAGACACAAATCCCATCCTAAATCAACCCACTAGAGCAGGTCAGGAAAGAAACCCTAAACAAAAAATATCCTGAAAAGAGTTGAGGGAAAAGATATGCGCGGGAAGGGAAGAAGCTTTGAGCCACTCACCCAGCAAGGCCGGGAAGATCTCGCATCAGGAACACAGGTCCGTAGGTATTCCACTATGGCATTATTTCTTTTATCACAAAGAATTACGCGTGAAGGCGCACCCTTGCGCCTGAGAAGGTTCAATTGCAGTCTTGACAAAGGGTTATATATAAAAAAAATAAAAAAAAACCTTTGTTCAAACGATCAAATAGAAGAAAACCTTGAACTCGGCTGCCACTGAGTACAAGGAAGATGTTCAAATATACGGAATATACTTGGAAAGCGGAAAAAGAAGAAAAGAGGTTTTAGTCGCCAAGAGGGTCGACATCGCCTGCACCACCGTTAGGTTCTGCTTCAGCGCCATCACCTGTTGATGCTCCTCCCTTCGGATCTACCTCAACTTCTACATCAGACATCTCCATAACAACGCACTCCATCCCAACATCATCGTGGGAGCATCAAAGGATACAACAACATTAGGAGTCGTGTCGATTGCTTTCAAATGATCAGGTTCGTCTGTGTCAGAATCAAGAATTATCACGCCGTCCTGGATTGGGTAATCGCACTTATCTTCATTCAGAGGTCGTTTATGCTCAACCCTCCGCCTCTTCAACAGCTGGGCTTGCATATCTCTCGCCTTTGCGCTTACTAGTTCTTGCAACGTTTCCTCGCGCCTCCACCGCTCCTCCATGTCAATCGCAACTGAAAGTGCACAGATGCGTCCCCTGGAAATACGCAGGTGCAAAATAGACATCCCCTGTATATCACGACCGACTTCGCGAAGTGGAAGATCGATCTTACCCATTACTTCTTCGTGCGCATGGGTTTCGTGCTTGTCAACTTCAAGCTTCTTTTCGGAGAAGTGACAGAATGA
>JAJJWW010006727.1:0-16168 GCA_023531295.1 Papaver armeniacum
TTTTCGATTCAAAAACAAGTTTATGAACTTACTTCCTTAGAACACATGTAAAACATTGTTCTCTAGGATGAAATCCTCACCTCATACCCATACATAATCACAATAGCATTCAAATGATTATGGCGATGTCTTATCTACAAAGTTTATTGGTGTTTATGGGTAAAAACTATTCCTGTCGGATGGTAATTTGGGGTGTGTGGATGAGGAATGAATTTAAACCCTAAACAAATGCACTGCGCGGTGAGTGCTTGTGATTCGAGAAATCAATCTGTACAACTCTGGCCTAAACCAAGAAATGGTCGTTCCGAGACTTGCTTCGGTCACAAAGTGAAGGAGATGGGGTTGATCTTAGGGAGGGAAGCGAAGAAGGTGTTGAGATTGTGAAGGTGTAGTCTTTTTTATGACTTGTAACAGTAAGGTGAGCAGGCTTACGATTGATGCAAGCAGGCTTTGAGTGTTTGAATACGTTTTGTATTAACACTTGGTTTCTGTCTTGTCTGGACTTGTTCCTTACTTGTTCTGTTGTTGGAAATAGGGAGGAGAACCTATTTAGACAAGTCATTTGAGCCTTATTCACGTCTCTCGTGGGAAGTGGATGAAGTGGAGTGATGGAGTAGTGGAGTTGTGTGTTGATGTTACACGACCAGTCTTGCCCACTTCTCCTGTCATCTCTAACCGTCCATGACTTCCTGACACGTTCTTGTGATGGCGCGTTGCACGTTGCACGCTGTAAACCGCCAGCACCAATACCCTAGTATGTATCCCCGCCTTGTGACATGATTGATGTCTCGAGTGTGTGGATCGTGGGACCCTGAAAGTAGCATGTAATGCTAGACTAAATAACTAAATTTTTTAGGAAGTCGATACTTGTGAAGTATCGTGTGTATTCTACGCAGGTACTGCATCGAGTATATTCAGCATGCATGAAGCATCGCTGTTTTTTTTAAGGCTTACCGGAGTAAGTCACGAATTTAAGCGTCTTAAAATAGCATCATGTCCAGCCATCTTCGAGTGATCGTTTGGAGGCCATGCAGTGTAAGCCCCGACTTGACCGATCACTCCATGTGGAAGAGTGGTGGGTGGTGATTGTGGTGACACCTCATTGATAGCCTAACTCATGTCTTAGGATGTGCGTCCAAGTCGGTAAAGTTGGACCGGACGAGATGACTTGCAACCCTCATCTGCGACCGTCGGATTGGGGTTTAAGAGGTACGCAAGTTCCTTCTTTCCGGCCTTGGTCAAATCCAAGAATGGGAAGTGTTTTATAGAGGACCGATCATGCATGTGTGTAGACGACAAGCTGGTGTCCATGTTTATACTTCACTATCCCACGAAGATGCGATCTAGGCCACTCAAGTTTACCGGTAAAGAAGAGCGGTTGAGATAGATTGCAACAGAAATCCCATGCTGCAAAGGATTTGGAAACCGCGCACCATGCTTACTTCGGGCGCGCGTTTCAAGACATTCGTCCATGGTTGGCCTTGGTCGACCGGTCATGTGTGTAGGTGGTCCCACGATGATCATGTTGACATGCTCAGGACCTTTTAAGTCTACATCTACACCCTTCGTCCAAGCTTGCGAAGATGGACGCTCATGATCGATTAGCGACACATGTAACATGCCGCAAACCCTAATTAGGGTTTTGGATCGGTCGTGTGTACACGATTCCAACCTAACGGTTTGGTAGGCTAAGCTCCCCTTTTGGGAGCTCGACCATGTGGGACCCATATTGGGACGGTGGTGATCATGGTGATACCTGACTGACGGTCATGGGCTTGATCTAGGCCATCCGGATACGCCCGGCGAAGTTGGATGGTCGTGATCGATTTAAGACCCTTAGCGACCCTTAAAGCATCACGCCATCCAGGTTATGGGTGAACGTTCACTCCTCCCTGGTTAAGTGAGATGGTCGACTATGCAGGTAGAAAGGGGGCCCGGGTATGCGGGACAAGCTTGTCCGACCGGTCATGGGGTAATCTACGCCGGGCCCATTATCCGGGTGAAGTTGAATGGACGAGATTGTTTTCGAGACCGATATGGTCGATTCAGGTTCAAACATGCTCAATCGGGCTAGTATAACACACGGAGAGTTGTAGCTCAGTATGGGTATTTCGTACATGTTTTATTATTAATGCTTGGAGATTCGTGTTGCTCTTTGAGAACAACACTCGGTCATCATGCCGCACCGGTAATGAGTACGGAGAAATACGAGGCTGGTCATGCATTAATTAATAATGTCAGAATTCACGGGTATATGGGATTGTTGCTACATGCTCCATCCTCGGGATGAATTTCGTGTATTTAATTCACGAATCTTTTGGGATTGTTGCCACATGCTCTATTCTAGGTGAAGAAGTATTCATCACTTATTAATGGCTTTATCTTTTGCAAGATGTTAGCGCATAATTTTGGATTTTACAATCTCAGCCCTTAAATGAAAATCCACCATCAACAATTGGTTAAGCAATAAACCTCGTATTGTATTCCTTAATACTATATCTATCTAGAGTTCAAATATGCTTCATAGCTTTGTTTTCAATATGCACGACTTGAAAGATACGTTAGGGAATGAAACAGTTCAAGTCAAATATCATTAACCTCAAGTGGAAGGATGATTGTTGTCGTTGTAGCTCCTTGCTTCTTCACATCTTCAAGTCTTCGCAATACTTGTAAAGTCTCATATCCTAATACTTTCAAGCTAACCTATACTGGTTGACTCTTGTACATAATCAAGCGACTCTTAACATGAGTTTTGATTCACTAAAATATGACAACCAAACTTGACATACCAACGCTTGGTGGGTTCAACCGAGCTATGCTCTAACATATCTGAGGGCACGTCATAAGTATATCATTGTGCAACAGCGTACAAGGCTAATACGCATCACAAGCCTATTCCAGAGAACACAACTTCAACAACTAAAAAAAAGAGTGACCGGGGACTGCTCACTGCAGCTCTTCCCTTACAACAATCAAGGATTCAGAAAATAGCTGAAGATAGCCTCCGGGAACATAGTCTTTGAAGATATCTGTAGCACCGCATTGACAACAATATATATTTACCTCTTCATTCTACAAAGGAATTTGTCCATATGATGTTCCAAGCATCCCATCATCACTTCTATAAGAGTACAATAATCTCATGTATCTAAGTGTCAAGACAAGGCATGATTTCATTCACTCAATGATGAGCATCCAAGTTGCGGCTCAACAACATAGATGCCAACATAGGCTTCAACATCTATTCAAGTTCTCGCTCTATTCTTAATGCAAAAAAAAAACGACGACGACAAAGGGATACTCCAACCTTCTTGACTTTCCTTTCCAGATCAAATCCTAGATGCATGGATTCATGGTGATACTATCAAATCATCTCCTTCCTGGTAACAGATCAAAGCATAGTGGTTAATTTGTTTGAACTTTTTCAATTCCTCTTCCAACATCTTGATTTTATCAGGAGAAGCAGATAAATCATCCTCAAGGCGTTTTTCTCGAGAGAGAGAGAGAAGCACTTTCTTTCTCTTCGAAACTACTTTGTTGAGAGTTAATCCGCTTCAACAAGTTTCTCTTTCAACAAAAAGAAATCTCAACGAAGAATATCACATTCAAATTTCTTTGAAAGTACATCTTCTTCACGATATTTAAGAAGGGATTGAATAACCATAATCATGACCTTTAAAGACCTTTCTCAATTTCTTGTTTTCTCGACAGAGAGGAGTTAGACATCCAATAAGATAAGAAGTCGTCATCTTTTTCTTTTTCATAAAAGAATCAAACAGCTTAGCATACCCTGAGACTTCCTCATCTACATCTCTATCAATATATGAGTCACTATCATCAGAAAGTTCATCCAACTATTTTTCCAGGCGTGTTTCCTAGTTATTCACAGTTTCTTCATCAATCGAGGTGATTTCATTAAGGTTTTCATACATTGATTCACACGCGATAGTTTCCTCAGGTGTTGGATCCAAGCTTTACACAAAATCATCTGGTTGATTATAAACTGGTGATACGTTATTAGAGACTACACTCTTGTCCATATAGTCAGATTGCTTCAAACACATAATTATTAGGTCTTTCGCGTGTTTTCCTTCTGTGATACCAATTAAAAACGCGGGGGTACCAAAATAGACCACCAACTTTTTTGTATGCAATATGTATGGATAAACTTAAACATAATTTTGAGAGTTCAACTTAATGAATCTCAATTGAGGAATAGTAATCAGAGCTATATTTGTTTCTCTCTGATAGGTGTAGAATACATCTTGATTTACTATCTATTGATTATGCTTTCTTTGCTATTTTTCTTGTAAATTATGTATTTTACATGTGTTTTTGAGTTATTAGGTACTTTGGAGTCGTGCGGAGAAAAAGAAGAAGAACTCATCCAAAATTAAGAAAGAATGACAAAATTGTCATTTCATGGAGAATACTATCTGGAGCCCAACCACGTGTTAAGGGGCAACTCTCTTTTGGAAGAATGATTAAAGGTAGCCAGCTGTGGTTAAGGGGTTGTCATTGGGGGTATCTCTTATCATTTATCAGAGGGTGTAATTATCATTGGGTGTAAGTATCCGTCCAAACCTAAATTGACAAATATCTCCTCTCAATCATTGCACCTGACCTTGAAATTTAGAAGAAAGAAAATTAAACAGCGGCTGCTATTGTGAAACCTGGCTTGATTGGGGTATACTCAAATTAATTGGGGTATACCCAATAAGACAAAATCATGTCATTATGAAGTAAAGCCAAGCCACCCCTTAACCATATTTTTCATTAATGGCTAAATTACCCTTTTTAATTAACACTAATTAACTTTGTTTAGCTTAGTTAATTAAGTTAGATTCATTAACAGGATTAAAAATGTATGATGT
Organism: Papaver armeniacum; assembly: GCA_023531295.1. Classification (NCBI taxonomy): domain Eukaryota; kingdom Viridiplantae; phylum Streptophyta; class Magnoliopsida; order Ranunculales; family Papaveraceae; genus Papaver; species Papaver armeniacum. The sequence continues at coordinate 4,875 of JAJJWW010006727.1, forward strand.
AGAGTGAAATTATGGATTGTGTACGAAGATTTTTTAGATGATTTTTTTTTTTTTTGTGAACGGAAAAAAAAATCACAGTAGTCAAACATTACTAAAATGGGTTCCTAGGGCGGTTTAATGGTTTCAACTTACTCAAAACCAGAAAAAAAAAAATTGCACTTTCAGAACTGAAAGTATGAAAAGTCGGCAAGATCGACAAATATCGACCGTGCCGACCATCATAGGTCTGCGTATTATGAAACAATAAAAGTGCCGACGAGAACACTTTCATTAGTCGGCAGGGTATACATTTCTTAACTTGCCGGCGAAAATATGATCGGCTGGGTATACATTTCTTAACATGCCGGTGAATATATGGTCGGATGGGTATACATTTCTTAGCCCGCCGGCGTGAACTTGGTCGGCTGCATATATATTTCTTAACATGCCGGCTGGCCAATCTCTCAAGATGGGGAACTTGGTCACGACACCTAGCCCACTTCGAGTGGTACAACAAGAGAACTCCACGTGATTCACAAATGTGAATCAGTGAAGCCTATGTAATGTTAATTTAACTTAATGGTGATTTCCAAAAAGATGGCCAGTCTCTCAAGAATCACTAGATACGTGTACGTCCGCTACTTCGGAGGTTGGACACCTGTTAAAGGATTGGCATGCATCAGAAGATAGTTATACTAGTATTTTAGTCACAAATATTCAGCTCAACTCTTGGTTATCCCGTCTTATGCTTCTCTTTCTTTTCTCAACACATTTACAGAAACTTAATAGCAACAACAATATGATCTTCACATCAAAATCTCGCTAACGTGTCGGCATGGTATATTTTGTTAACATGCCTGCGAAAACATGGTCGATGTGGTATATTTTATTTAACATGCCGGCAAAAAACACGATCGGCAAGGGTATATTTTCTTAACATGCCAAGAGAGAAAAGATGTTTTCTCCCCTGAAATACCAAAGCGCTAGTAAGAAGATCCAACTTATCTATGTCAAGTAATATGCTGGAAATAAAGATGTATCACAACAAGTTGTGGCGTAAATGAAGCAATGGTAACAACATGTGATCCTGAGATATGAGAGTAAGCACTAACATTAGAGAACTAAAGGCTTGTATAAAAGTCCACCAAATATTCACCAGAATTTGATCAATCACCCGCACGGTTTTTTAGGCACAACAAGCTCTAAGTACCGGCAATCCAAGCGACTCTAGGGAAACAAACTCCAATCTTCGAACCCGATGAGAAAAGCACTACAAGAATAAATATCATTTTGTTCCTACGCTGCAAGTCTAGGGTTGTAAGGCTAGGAAGATGCTTGTCATTACGTCTAAATAAGTGATATCTGGTGATGGATTTGTAACAGAAAACCATTGAATACACTGATGGAAGTGCAGAGCAATTAGCCGGCAAGGTCGCAAATTGAAAACTTTGCCGACCAAAGCCAACGACCAATGAAAAGCCGGCAAGGTAGTTAGTTGAATATCATGCCGACCTTATAAATATCGCATCCAGGTATGAAAGGTCGGCACCATATTTAACCTGGAATCATGCTGGCCAAATACCTACAAAAAAAAAAAATTTGGTTCGAGTTGAGCGGTTCTTCCAATTTGGGAGTCATCTTTGTTAGGTTTTCTTTGCTTGAAGTGATTCTGCGTGTTTGAAAGTTTATGGACGAAGGAATTTTCGCGTCGATAATCGACGACTTTTTTTGGGTTTGATGATGAATGTTGATGGGAGGTCGGTATGGTGGTAAGAGGAGGAGAGGAAGAAGAGAAGATGAAGTGAAATCAGATTATTAGGTTAACTTTTAATTATAACTGTGAAGGGTATATTCGTAACTTCAACACATTTCACCACCCCTTAGCAAGGACACTAGGTCCATTTAAATTTGGGTATACCCCAATTAATCTAGGTATACCCCAATCTCGCCAGGTTGTGAAACCTAGCTGAGGCAGATCGAAAATGAGAAAAATCAAGAGATTGAGAAGGAGAGATCGAGAGTTGTTGTTGGTGGCGCTGTTGAAGAACTGATGAAGGTGGTACCGTGAATTAAATGGGTTTTTAGTTTGAATCTAAGATAGAGATGCAGTGCTGTGTTCTTGAACTTTACACAAAGACATCGATGTTGTTGACTCAAATTGAGTTGAAATTGAATTAAGGGTTTGAGTTTGTTGAGAACGAGAATACATTGATGTTGTTGATTTGGCGATAAAGAACTCTAGGGTTTGGTGGATGTATCTGTTGCTAAGAATGGGTTCTCGCGAAACTGAAATTGCTGCAGTGAAGATAGTCGAAATTGATATGGGTTTGTCGAGATTAAGGGTCATGAAAAAGATGAAGCAGTTAATGGAAGAGAATAACTCTAAATTGAAGTTGTTGCTGTTGATTATGGGTTTGATATTTAACTCAGTAATGGAAGGAATAAGTTGCAGGAATGGATGATGGAGGTCAAGACAGGGTGGTGATGTGACTGAAATGGTGGTGTTATTGAAGAATTGATGCTGTAATTGCCAATTGGGAAGAGATCAAATGGGTTGTGAATAAAATTGATGTTGCTGTGAGTTTGAGCAGAGAATGGGTGGTAGCAGCTGTTGTTGGTGGTCTGTGGAGCTGAGCTGAGAAGTCATGCAACTGATGCAAGAGTCTGAGTGATTGGAATGGTTTGTAAATTGCCAAACTAGATGTATGCTAGGATTTCTTAACATGTGAAGAAAGAAAGGCCTGAACTTGGCCTGAGAAAGTCCTGTAAGTAGACAGAACTCGGCTGGAGTTCAGTTTGATGAGTTGACTCAGTGACTCGGTGTTTCAGAGTACAGTAAAACTTCGATAAATTAATTACTTCGCTAAAATTATAAAATTTTCTGGTCCCAACTAGGCTTGTACAGGTTAAATTTTAACTCGATAAATTAATAACTTCGCCAACTATTAATTTATCAGAACCGAGAGAGTCAGCCACTGAGTAAGCTCCTCAGTCAATCGGTCCCAAGGCTATTAATTTATCGAAGTTTTACTGTACTCACCATTCAAATTGAGTTAGGGCCGACTGATCGAGGATCTTACTCAGTGGCCGACTCTCTCCTTCCTTGACTTTCAGAACTAACAAATGACAGTTAGTGTGATGGTTAACTTAAACGACACCGTGACGGAATATTCCGTCAACGGAGAAGAATATTCAGTGATCGGGCAGTGATTTTCCGGCTGAATTCCGGTAATCCCTAGTATTTTTCTGGCGACCCAAAATCATAGAATTTTGTGTGAACTTCTCTCATGGGTGTGAAGACTTGGATTTGGAATTGGATGTGGAATTTGACTTGAAATTGAATTTGCAAGAGAAGATGAGGATTTTACAAAGACAAGGACTTGGAGATTGAATGGGAAAGGGATTCTATTCCCAAGAGGATTAGAAGCAAAGTGAAGCATATAAATAGAGAAGTTCTCTACTTTTCTAAAACACACTGCTATACCTCTACACACACAATACTTGTGTTTTTGCTTGCTTTTCAAAATTCTTCTTTTAATTATTTGTGTGAACTTCAAAAATTCTTCTTTTAATTATTTGTGTGAATTTCAAAAACATGAGTAGATAATTTTCTTATTGATTGGGGATGAATTCCTAGTTCTTAACATGATTTGAGTTTTTGTTTCAATTCTATCTTGAAGTTTTTCACATGATTATCGTTTGTTTTTACTAATAAGAATGTTTATGCTTGCATGATAGATCGTTTAGGTGGCCAACTGTATTGATTTGTTATTCAATCTAAAGCTAGTAAAAGTTAGGGAATACGTAATCATTTCTTGATTCTTTATACAAGTAGAAAAAACACGAGACCTTGCAGAGGGATTATGTGGAGCAATTGTGTGTGAAAACAACGCTAGAAAGTGGACCGAGCGAACCGAGTTGAACTACTAGTACTAAACCTAAATTCATAAATCTTAATGCGTTCATTGAATTACATCTTGTAAGCGAACCTCAAGGTCGTTCTTTAGAATAGAATCTGATAACTAAGTGGACCTGTTAGTCAATGAAACGAGGAATTTTGGGGTTAGCTAAGCGAACCTGCTATCCTACGGTTGGTGATAATCTGTGACTAATAACAAGTGGATGAAAAATATAACTTAAATCATTGTTTTGCAACAAAGAAGGATTCCTTGATCTAACGTCTCTTATTGATTTCAACTTAAACTTTTGATTGCTTTATTTACTTTCTTTTGATTTTAAACTACAGTAGAACTTCGATAAATTAATTACTTCGCTAAAATTATAAAATTTTCTCGTCCCAACTAGGATTGTATAAGTTAAATTTTAACTCGATAAATTAATAACTTCGCCAACTATTAATTTATCAGAACCGAAAGAGTCAGCCACTGAGTAAGCTCCTCAGTAAATCGGTCCCAAGGCTATTAATTTATCGAAGTTTTACTGTGCTAACCATTCAGCTGAGTTAGGCCGACTGACTGAGGATCTTACTCAGTGGCTGAATCTCACCTTCCTTGACTTCAGTAACTAACAGTTGACCGTTAGTGTGATGGTTAACTTAAACGACACCGTGACGGAATATTCCTTCAACGGAGAAGAATATTCAGTGATCGGGCACTGATTTTCCGGCTGAATTCCGGTAATCCCTAGTATTTTTCTGGCGACCTAAAATCATAGAATTTTGTGTGAACTTCTCTCATGGGTGTGAAGACTTGGATTTGGAATTGGATGTGGAATTTGACTTGAAATTGAATTTGGAAGAGAAGATGAGGATTTTACAAAGACAAGGACTTGGAGATTGAATGAGAAAGGGATTCTATTCCAAAGAGGATTATAAGAAAAGTGAAGCATATAAATAGAGAAGTTCTCTACTTTTGTAAAACACACTGCTATACCTCTACACACACAATACTTGTGTTTTTGCTTGCTTTTCAAAATTCTTCTTTTAATTATTTGTGTGAACTTCAAAAATTCTTCTTTTAATTATTTGTGTGAATTTCAAAAACATGAGTTGCTAATTTTCTTATTGATTGAGGATGAATTCCTAGTTCTTAACATGATTTGAGTTTTTGTTTCAATTCTATCTTGAAGTTTTTCACATGATTATCGTTTGTTTTTACTAATAAGAATGTTTATGCTTGCATGATAGATCGTTTAGGTGGCCCACTGAATTGATTTGTTATTCAATCTAAAGCTAGTAAAAGTTAGGGAATACGTAATCATTTCTTGATTCTTTATACAAGTAGAAAAAACACAAGACCTTGCAAAGGGATTCTGTGGAGCAATTGTGTGTGAAAACAACGCTAGAAAGTGGACTGAGTGAACCGAGTTGAACTACTAGTACTAAACCTAAATTCATAAATCTTAATGCGTTCATTCAATTACATCTTGTAAGCGAACCTCAAGGTCGTTCTTTAGAATAGAATCTGATAACTAAATGGACCTGTTACTTAATGAAACGAGGAATTTTGGGGTTAGCTAAGCGAACCTGCTATCCTACGGTTGGTGATAATCTGTGACTAATAACAAGTGGATGAAAAATATAACTTAAATCATTGTTTTGCAACAAAGAAGGATTCCTTGATCTAATGTCTCTTATTGATTTCAACTTAAACTTTTGATTGCTTTATTTACTTTCTTTTGCTTTTAAAATCTAAATCCTAAATTCATAAATCTTAATACGTTCATTGAATTACATCTTGTAAGCGAACCTCAAGGTGGTTCTTTAGAATAGAATCTGATAACTAAGTGGACTTGTTACTCAATCAAACGAGGAATTTTGGGGTTAGCTAAGCGAACCGGATATCCTACGGTTGGTGATAATTTGTGACTAATAACAAGTGGATGAAAAATATAACTTAAATCATTGTTTTGCAACAAAGAAGGATTCCTTGATCTAACGTCTCTTATTGATTTCAACTTAAACTTTTGATTGCTTTATTTACTTTCTTTTGCTTTTCAACTACAGTAGAACTTCGATAAATTAATTACTTCGCTAAAATTATAAAATTTTCTGGTCCCAACTAGGCTTGTACAGGTTAAATTTTAACTCGATAAATTAATATCTTCGCCAACTATTAATTTATCAGAACCAAGAGAGTCAGCCACTGAGTAAGCTCCCCAGTCAATCGGTCCCAAGGCTATTAATTTATCGAAGTTTTACTGTACTCACCATTCAGCTGAGTTAGGCCGACTGACTGAGGATCTTACTCAGTGGCTGACTCTCTCCTTCCTTGACTTCAGTAACTAACAGCTGACCGTTAGTGTGATGGTTAACTTAAACGACACCGTGACGGAATATTCCGTCAACGGAGAAGAATATTCAGTGATCGGGCAGTGATTTTCCCGCTGAATTCCGGTAATCCCTAGTATTTTGCTGGCGACCCAAAATCATAGAATTTTGTTTGAACTTCTCTCATGGGTGTGAAGACTTGGATTTGGAACTGGATGTGGAATTTGACTTGAAATTGAATTTGGAAGAGAATATGAGGATTTTACAAAGACAAGGATTTGGAGATTGAATGGGAAGGGATTCTATTCCCAAGAGGATTAGAAGCAAAGTGAAGCATATAAATAGAGAAGTTCTCTACTTTTCTAAACACACTGCTATACCTCTACACACACAATACTTGTGTTTTTGCTTTCTTTTCAAAATTCTTCTTTTAATTATTTGTGTGAACTTCAAAAATTCTTCTTTTAATTATTTGTGTGAATTTCAAAAACATGAGTAGCTAATTTTCTTATTGATTGAGGATGAATTCCTAGTTCTTAACATGATTTGAGTTTTTGTTTCAATTCTATCTTGAAGTTTTTCACATGATTATCGTTTGTTTTTACTAATAAGAATGTTTATGCTTGCATGATAGATCGTTTAGGTGGCCAACAGTATTGATTTGTTATTCAATCTAAAGCTAGTAAAAGTTAGGGAATACGTAATCATTTCTTGATTCTTTATACAAGTAGAAAAAACACGAGACCTTGCAGAGGGATTCTGTGGAGTAATTGTGTGTGAAAACAACGCTAGAAAGTGGACCGAGCGAACCGAGTTGAACTACTAAACCTAAATTCATAAATCTTAATGCGTTCATTGAATTACATCTTGTAAGCGAACCTCAAGATCGTTCTTTAAAGTAGAATCTGATAACTAAGTGGACCAGTTACTCAATGAAACGAGGAATTTTGGGGTTAGCTAAGCGAACCTGTTATCCTACGGTTGGTGATAATCTGTGACTAATAACAAGTGGATGAAAAATATAACTTAAATCATTGTATTGCAACAAAGAAGGATTCCTTGATCTAATGTCTCTTATTGATTTCAAATTAAACTTTTGATTGCTTTATTTACTTTCTTTTTCTTTTAAAATATAAATCCTAAATTCATAAATCTTAATGCGTTCATTGAATTACATCTTGTAAGCGAACCTCAAGGTGGTTCTTTAGAATAGAATCTGATAACTAAGTGGACCTGTTACTCAATCAAACGAGGAATTTTTGGGTTAGCTAAGCGAACCTGCTATCCTACGGTTGGTGATAATCGTGACTAATAACAAGTGGATGAAAATATAACTTAAATCATTGTTTTGCAACAAAGAAGGATTCCTTGATCTAACGTCTCTTATTGATTTCAAATTAAACTTTTGATTGCTTTATTTACTTTCTTTTGCTTTTAAACTACAGTAGAACTTCGATAAATTAATTACTTCGCTAAAATTATAAAATTTTATGGTCCCAACTAGGCTTGTACAGGTTAAATTTTAACTCTATAAATTAATAACTTCGCCAACTATTAATTTATCAGAACCGAGTGAGTCAGCCACTGAGTAAGTTCCTAGTCAATCGGTCCCAGTCAATCCCCCCCCTTGTGATAATTAAACAACTAAAAACTCTTGCTCCTCGTGGGAACGAACTTGACTACACTATATTACTCGTTAATTAGGTGGAAAAATATTAAGTAATTTGTTGTGGTTACGACACGCAACACTCTCGCAATCACAAAGTTTACAGTGACTAGTCCGTGAAACTGATTTACGTGTGAGAGTAATTTGGTGATTCCAAATATCAATTTTCCAAGTAATCAATTAAGTCGTATCCAACAAACAAGGTTGAACGTATCTACTATGATTGATTAACGCATAACCTGTGATATTTCAATTATAAAGATAAACAATATAATGCGGAAAAGAAATAACACAGACACCACAAATTTTGTTAACGAGGAAATCGCAAATGAAAAAAAAAATCTGGGACCTAGTCCAGATTGAACACCAAACTACATTAAGACTCTATCGATACTATCCTACTACCAATTAACTTCGGAATGGAATTTAGTTGAGACCGAATCAAACCCTCACAACAATTCGATTCATGCACGCTTTCCTTACGCCTGTTGAATCCTAGTAGGACTCCGTGCAATTGATTACCTTAGCTGACTTAACACCAGCTAAGAGTTGCTTTAACTCAAATGAAGAATTTAAACCAATCTTCCTCCCATAGATAAGCCTATATATGTGATTTCTTTTTTGGTCGAAGATCAAGGTGATGGAAATCGATAGCAATAGACAAAGTCTACCTAACCTCAAAATCTGGAGTTATGCAACCCGAAGTGCATCCTAGATTATTATTTACCTCACAAGTATTAAACTTGTGGTATTGACAAAGTCTGAGACGAATAGAACTTTGAAGATTACTATATATCTTGATCAATTGAGCAGCTCACCAATCGATCAAGATCAGGATACTCGAGATATCAGATAAACAATAGATGGACCTGGCTTCACGAATCTATGAAGTGTTTATAGTCGTTAAACCTTAAAAGTGTTCTAAGAAGAAGACGACTCTAGTTTTACAACTAGGACACACCAAGAAAAGTATTGTCGGGATTAAAAGATCTCAGTTGTTTAAGGTTACCCTTTTATAGACATTCAAAGTATAGGTTGCTTTAGGTTTAAGCTAAGCTAGCTTTGGAACCAAGAAAACAATATCCACCGTTAGAGGAATCTTTGAATCTGATTTACATAACAAGATATACACTTTGGTTATGATGAACCGTAACCGAACCGTGTACAAAAGACCACACTCATGAATGGTTAGTCGAAAATAGCCAAGTGAACTATAAGCTTGAGTATTTCCATAAAACCACTTAAGACTTAACTCGAGTCACAAAAATGTGATCAAATATGTCTATGGTACTAGAGATTATTCAAATGAAAATTATCTCGGAGAAATAATTTATGTGCATATGATTTTAATCAAAATGATAAGTAAATGTACAAGGTACAAATAGTTAACTGATTCGTGAACAGTTAAGTCAAAGTACGTGTCTTGGTATGTATACTTTATAACATGACCGAAGTTAGGAGTTCACAAAACTTTTTCAAGACGTGCGTAATAGGGTATGGATACCTTAAGACAATAATAAGTTTAGGAGTTCACATAACTTTTATGGTACGTGTACCAGTATGGATACCAAGCCGGTTCCGGGACCAACAGTTCTTTTATAATACGTGTACTGGTTTGCGTACGGATCCGGGTTCACGAGTTCACAGACTTTTTAAAGTGTCCATACGAGTATGCGAACCAAAAGTTTTTTTCCGACATATAGCTACTCTGCTAGGTATACTGAGTATATGTATTACAGCTTCATGCCTTAACAGTTTTCCCAGTTTGTAAAACTGATATGTACACTGTGTTATATACGAATTTGCAGTAGTTATATATTAATCTCTAAATCGATTCGAAACATTCCCGAATAGCATCAACGACACATATCACTTTTCCAGGCTATTTTCGAATGATAATTTTTGAATCATGATTTTGATTTCGAACAATAAATTGTTCTTAACCGAAATTCATCAAGTATGAAATGTTCATTAAGCTTAGTCATATATTTCAAGAAGTTTAGTTCTTGAAATTCTTGATATGCTTACGATAGTCTAATTATTTAGGCGAAAACGTCTCAAAGATAGAAAGGTTAATATAACTTGAGAAATAGGTGGTTCAGTCTTCACTTACCATTTGTTGAAGAAGTTATCCAAAATCTTCAGTTGATCTTCGCCTTCAAACCGTAGAACGCAATGATGACTGCCGTGATGTCCGTTTCTCAACTACATTTTTATCCTAATGCGAGACTTAACTAATTGTCGACTAGAAATCTAGATATACTTTTGACAACTAAATTTGACAACAAGCTTGAGATAGCAACACTTGTGAGTTCGACCGAGCAATAATCTAACACATACGACAAAGTCTCATAAGATAGAATGGTAAATTTCATGAATACATATGATGGTTTAGTCTTCACATAACTCTTTGTTGATGAAGTTGTTCAAATGTCATCGTTTCGAGGATATTTAGTGATGTATGATACTCAGCTACCATATTCTTCCTAGTCCGAGACTAGACTTTAGTAGACCAAACATCAAGATATAGTTTTGGGCATCTAATTAACATTGAAAACAAGCTTGAGATTGCAAAACTTGCAAGTTCGACCGATCAGTGTATAACAATATATACCCCAGACTTATAGCCCTTACCCACATAATCTTTTTCCTTAACTACCACAACTTTTCTAGATTCAATTACAAGTTTAAATGTATAATAATCAAAAAAACAGGGGACAAGATTCTTTCAGATGTATGGAACATTAAGAACCTTATTCAGTCTGAGAGTTTTTCCAAATGTGCGCTTCAACCCAACCTTTCCCTTTCCTGCAACCTTTGAGCAGATAAGTTACCCTAGGGTTTCTTGTCATCCCTTACCTTCTGGTAGGAGGTAAACACATCTTTGTTTCCACCGACATGCTTGGTGGCTCCAGGGTCTACATAGCATTAGTGAAAATGAGTCCCATGTTTTAAAAATTTGGATTTCAATCTATCTCTTAGGTACCAAGACGAAAACGATGCCTTGTAAGCAAGCTTTTGTGCTAATAGTGGAACAAGAATTAATTGTATAATGGAAGGACAAATGGATTGGAGAAAATTCTTTGCGTACTTATTATAATGCTCTCTATAAGATTTCTAGTAAGAAAAATTCTAACATTGTAGAGTGCATGTCTGTCTGCCCGGTCTTTGGATTTCTTCAGAAATTTGATTGTGCATGAGTTAGGTGAAGCCGTTCTTATGTCACAGCTTTTGGGAGACCGAGATTCTGTTATGCAAATGAAGATGATGAATGAAAGTGGATATTGCTGCTGGCGAAGAATTTTCTGCTACTAATTGTTTTTACTCTTTTGATGTGGATGGGTATCTTATGTTTCCTCATAAGCAACCGTGGAATTCCAAAGTTTCCTTCTTGATATGGACGTTATGCTACAGTACATC
>JAJJWW010006728.1:0-22011 GCA_023531295.1 Papaver armeniacum
ATGTAGTGGTAGGATTTTCTACATCTACATTCTCAGCGCCCGACTAAAGGGGACGTATAACATCTTCGGATACCTTGGAAATCGGTTACCAAAAGAGGAAAATCCAAGCTCTAAGTCACCTTGTGTGCTAGTTGATGCTAAAGAGAGAAACTCTTTTGGTTTTCTATTTTTGTTTTCCTAGCAAAATCTTATCGAGTTTGATATAGGTTCACTTTGTGTTCTTGTTTATTATCTTTGTTTTCTAGCAAAACATGTCTTTCGTTTAAAACAAAAGTCGTCAAGACTATTTCATTAAGCTGAGGCTATTAGCTTAAAACACCTCAGCGAGTTATTGGAAGATCCCGTGAGCTCAGAAATAACATCTTTCGATGTTGGTAGAAGCTAGAAGGAAATCCCATCTCGCTGGCCGTCATCTATCGTTTCAAACCTCGTTAAAAGAGATTCATGAGCTCCTATCAACATCTATTGAGGATAGTTGTTTAAATGAAAGACTCTAACAGTCGTAACGCATAGGAGTTGCTAGACTTATCATATAATAATCACCTCCATGATTTAAGGATAGATATCGTTACATTTGTCTCCATTTACATTTGTCTTCATTTACTCGTTTGTACGTTTAAACCCTTCTTTTTAGCAAATTGAACAAAGCACAATGATGGTGGAAGCAAAACTAGCTTTCGAGAATCATTGAGTTTAGTTTTGGAAACCATGGCTGGGAGGATTGTAGTGAGCGGATCGTTAGGCGAGTCTCACTTTGATCCTACGCTAAAGCCTCACAATATCCCGAAATCAGAGGAGTCCTACGGCTCAGCCGTCCCAGGGTCCAGGAACTTGTATAGGAAGGTCATCGGCACGGCGGCTGTTGAGGAGCTGTCATTACTATCCATCGTCGCAAGAAAGAAATCTTCCGATTTAACGTACGGGTGATTAATGACAGGCGCTAGGAATGTTAGGACAAGTAGTAATTAATGCATAGGAAAGTGCACAGAAGCGATGTGTCCACTGACTTTTCAAAGATTGTCTTTTACGGCCAAAACAATTTTGTTGAGACCAACACGCTAGCGTAAATGGAAGTGTACTATAAGAACCTTTCCATGTACCTTTGTAATGCTAGTACTCTATCCTTAACCTTTTCGAAACGGTTCGAAGTAAGTCTTGTGTACTTTGGCGACGTAGGTACGAACGGGCGTGCGGCCAGAGGCGAAGACGATATCGAAGGAAATGGCGAGCACCTCGAGCGAGTAGGATCCCTAAGAAAACCGAGGTCACGGCGGGATCTAGTGTGCAAGAAGGACTCACGGTTCAGGCACACGATCATCGGCCAAACCCGAGAGGGCGGGACCAGGGCATTAATGAAAGGCATGACTACGTCGACGAGGAGGTCGATTTGGGACGAGATGACGATCTCCCCCGGGATGTTGAGGATTAACCCGAGGCCGGATGGGGCGAGGAATGAGGACAACATGGAAGATGGAAGAAGCTGCATCGGATCCAGGAGGAGGAGGAGGTACAGAGCGGTACACGAGGAACGAGGGAAAGACAAGAGATAGAGTACCCGCGAGATCTAGAGCGAGAAGGTGAGAGGCTTGGGCGAGTACATTTGGAGGCGACCACAACAGGACATCCCCGAGCAGCGGCCATCATCCGTAGTCCGTCGTCCCAGCGGCGGCCGAACCATCTAGTAGCTGCGATCGTCCCCCTGTCGTTCTCACTACGAGACCTCCAAATGCACCCCCTAACACAACAAGACACCAGGTGAATGGCCACTCTAGCCATTAAAGCACCGACCCAATGTTACTCGCTATATTGGCAAGCCAAAGAAGGCAAGAAGACCTAATAAGGAGAAGCGCAAAGGAGAAACCTAGCTTTAGAACATGAAAACTACTAACTCAGAATGAGGAGAACGGGGGCGAGAGGATCATCGAGCGAGGCGCTTCTAGCAAACCACACTCCGTCGAGGAACACCCCCCCTCCCCAACCGAGACGCATACCCGACCCTAATCGGCCAAGAGAAGGGTATGGGCCAGTAGAGATTCTTGACCGAGGAAGAAGCGACCAATGAAAGCACGGACGCAACAACCAAACAAAAAATCGAAAGGCTCGAGCGGATGGTCAAAAGCGGCCAGGAGACAACGAGGACGATAAGTTAGCGAGAAATGTCAGCGAAGCCAGACGCCCGTTTACGAGGGTGGATGGATTCCCGTTCCCAGCAAGTGTACGTTGCCGATCTTTCCATCTAGGTTTTGACGGCACGGGCGGCGAGGAGAGCACATCAAAATGTACTGCAGCATGTCCTTGTTACAGTGGAAGAATCATTATGTGGTCATGTGCAAATTTTTCCCGGCAAGTTTGGAGGGCGAGGCAAAGAGTTGGTTCTACACTTCGCCCGATGAATCCGTTGGGAGCTATGCGATCTGGTAGAAACCTTCCTCGAAACTTACATGCATAAGGTATATAGCTCGGCCCGCAGTCGATAAGTTATTCACCCGGCACGAAGACTCGGGGAGCCGTTGCGCTCTTTAACGGATGAGATGGAGAAAGTTATGTACGGATATTGGGAAAGCGCCCGGTCGACCAACAAATATTCGGTTTCGAGAATTCATTAAGGAAGTCGGATCCCATCTGGGTAGCAATGTACACAGAGAAGCCTAATACACTAAGAGAGATCAGGAAGATGCAAGAGCACTACATCGCCTAGAGGAGATTCAGGAAGGAGCGCAAGATAGAGGAATACAAGAGACAAGCGCCATAGTAGAGGCCACCCCGAGAGAAGCCACGAAGCGATCCGCGAAAGGCGGGCACCCGGCGTGGCGAAATAAAGTTTGGGTCGAAAGACATCGTCCGAAGCCACCTAATCCGAGATGGATATTTCTGGCATTTCGTCAAGACACTGACACCGCCTCAACCCGCGTCCCAGTGCACCAAATAATAATTAATCGCGGCACCCAGTTCGCCTTTAACACCATATCACACTCGACAACTCAGGGGTACGACTTGGGAACTGGTATCACCTTGAGAATTCATAAGGGATCGATCGGGCAAAGAAATCCTCGGTGTGGCCAAGACCCCGCCCATGGAACCATGGATGATGCGGCGATCACCTTCTCGAAAGACGTCCCATTGAGCGGCCAAGCACACGGGGATCCCTTAGTAATAACCTGTTGATCGAGGAATGGGGCGTCGCGGGATGTTGTGGACGGCGGCGGCTCGGTCCAAATCTTGTTCTATGACACTTTCAAGAGGATGGAGTTGTCCGATGACATCCCGATCCCGTCAACCTATCGAATTTCGGCTTCAGCGGTGCGGTGGCGGTACCAAGGAGAAGTCACCCTTCGAGTCTCGGACGGAGAGGATTCCTTGACACACTCACCACCTTTTGCGTGGTCGATGTTGTGTCACCATACGAAGCGATTCTGGAAAGGGTAATGTCACAAGCCATCGCTACCTTTGAAACCGGCGAGAAAGAGACCTTATAGCAATCACAGGAGCCGACAACAATCGGCGAACCAAAGCAAAATTTTCGGCCCCTAGAACCAAGCCGACAAGTCAATGGGGCAGGAGGAGCCAAGATTAGTGAGAATAGGGTCTCTCTTAACAAGCAGAACAATCTCAGCAGTTGATAACTCTTTTGAAGGAGCACATGGATATATTTGCTTGGAAAATGCACGACATGGAAGGAATTGACCCGGAAGTCTGCTCGCACCACCTATGGATAGACCCCAAGTTCAAACCTATCAGACAAAAGATGAGAAGAATCGCACCCGGGGTTCTGGCCGGTGGTGGAGGCCGAGTTGAAGAAGTTGTACGCAGCAGGAATCATTCGAAAGGCCCAATACCCACAATGGATATCTAATATGGTGATAGTCCCCAAAAGGAATGGGGGCGTTCGAATCTGCATCGACTATAGTGACTTGAACAAAGCGTGCCCAAAGGACAGCTTCCCTCTCCCCAGCATCGATCATCTAGTGGAATCCATTGTCGGGTATAAGGCGATAACTCTCATGGACGGATACTCAGGGTATAATCAAATACCTCTGGCCCCCAAAGATCAAGAGCATACATCCTTCTTCACACCAAGAGGATTGTGTTGCTGTAGTAGCAGGTTTTCCCACACTACACCCCTTACTCGATTTTGCTTAATTAGTCCATTGAAAGATGTAAGATCAAGAATATTTATTGATTGAATCCATGAATTGTTTACACAAGAAAATTGAATTACACTTAGAAATTAAAACACTCTTAAACTTTCTCTCTCCTAATGACTTGCCCAACAATTCCAAAAAGATCTCTCCCCTTTACTGATTCACTCAACCCTTTATATAGGGTAATACATAGTGGTAGATAGCTAAGCTATCCTTTATTTTGGGAATGTCCTGCCGAAGTGTCGCAGATGTACAAACATTCGTTTGCGACACTTCTTACCCCTCGCCAGGTTTCACGTCTTCTTTATGTTTTACTTGTCATTATTCATTGCGTCGTTTATTTTAGCTATCTGCGACTGCCTCGGGACATCGTCATTTATTGATCCCGCGAGCCCTGTACGTTGCGATATTATGATCCTACATCTTGCCTCTTTTTCCTTGAATATTGCTTGAAGAGCGATCTTTAAGGAAAAATCCGTTGTTGTAGTAATCTTTGATCTTTGTTGATGAAGGAACAAGCAGAAGAATACTGTACTTGAAAAGTACGTACTTGCCTCTATTCTTTTGCGAAGTTCCGAAGCTTCTTTTAGATATATACGAAGTATCGCCTCCTGTCTCTCCTCATACTTCTCTGCGAAGGGAAGAGTATCATGAGAGTGATTCTTTTGATTTGCCATATTTGCTTATTTTTATCATTGTTTCAAGTTTTGTACTTTTACAGTTTTGATTATTAATGTCTTTTCTTGACACGTCTCTTTCAACCGTTTATTCTTGACCGTTCATGTCTCTTCTCGCATTAAATGACCTCGTTTTTCTCGAGGATCTTTTTCCCTATATATATTTTTCTTTTCCTCTCCTTTTCATTCTTTAGTTTCTCTCTGCAACTTCTCTTTGATTTTCTCCTTCCGCAATTTACGCTCCTGCTACTGCAACTCCTTTCTTCGTTTCTTCTAACGCTGATCTTAATTTCCAACCTCCCATTCATTCCCATACTGATAATGGCCTCTATGAGTCGTGCATACAAGTCTTCTTTTGAAGAAGTTAAACAGAAATTGATAGAGACGGGTTTTACTCTATCAACCATTCCCAATCAAGAACCTTCATCTATTCTTTCTGCAAAATTGTTTTATGATCATCATTGTGATGATCAAAAAATTATTGTCTCGCTGGGTCAGCTTCTCGCAGGACTTCCCATCCCCTTATACAATCCTGAGATGCGTTTATTTTATGAAATCTTGGCCCATGAAAAATTCTCTCTGTTTATTTATCAATTAAGTGGCGATTGCATTGCTGATGCTTGAGTTGTGACCGCGGTGCTTGTGCAAAGGATCTTTATACCTAACTCGTCGGAAACCCCAAATTCGCAGACTTGGAAATAGTCACGAGAAGTTTCTTGTAGAAAACTTTTTTGAAAATTATGCGGTGATAACTATGGTGAATGTAAATCTCATTGGGGCATTACTTTGAAGAAAAAGGATAATGTCCCTGAAGATAAATTACTCATGCAAGATATTGATTGGCACCCAGGCAATAATACTTCTCCTCGTCATTCCAAAGATGAGAAGTGGTGGGTTGTGCCCTTGATCTTAAATGGCCCTTACATCGCGGGCTCGCATATTCTTTCTGCGAATCTCGCAGGATATCATCCTTGGGAATTCAAATGGCCTGAGAAGGCGAAAGAGGTATGTTTCCTACTTCGAATTTTGCTTTCGTAACTTTCTTTCTATCATTCTTTGAGTTTGTGAAATCTTTCGGATAAGCAGTTAAGAAGGAGCTACAAGAAGGATCCGTAGGAGGATACTACGACATTGCTTCGATCGCTTACGCGAGTGAAGTAAGAAACATTTCCTTTCTTTTTATTTAAAACAATATTGTTGCCTCTGTTTTCTTATCTTGACGCGTAATTGAAGGTTGGAGTTGAAGAAGCTTTAGTTGCGAAGAATAGAAGTAAGGGTAAAACAGTCGTTCGCAAAGATAAATCTTCCGCTCCATTATCTAAGAAGCGAAAGGCTCAGTCTTCTTCTCGCCTTAGTTCAAGCTCCGAATCTTCTGATGAGGATGACCATGATTCGAATCGCTCTCTTGCTAAAGAAACTCCATTGGCCGGTTCTCCTATGGATCGGTTATCTAGCATCTTCTCAGACTCTTTCCAAGGAATTGGAGATGCTCCCCTGGCTTCTCTTTGCGGGACTCTCGCAAATGTGTGTAATCTTTGCTTTACTAGAAGGCAATGATTCTTTCAATGGAGCTTCTAGACGTGTCTCCTGACTTGTTGAATGCACTGGGATCTTTGGTACGTGTGCAGTCACATTTCCCTTTTTAAATTTTTAAGTATATGTATATTAATGATTTTTCTATCTTCTTTTATAGGTTGGAAGAACTTCCTTTGTAGTTGCCTCAGATCTCGAGAGGAGACGCAGCAATCTTGAGAAGAAGAATTCGCAATTGAGCAAGAAGATTCGAGAATTAGAGATCAAGGCTGCGTCATCTCGCGATAAAGATGAGAGAATTCAAAAGTTAAATACCGAACTTCGACTCCCAAAGGGATAGGGTGTCCACTCTTGAGCGCTAATCAGCAACTTTATGGTATAAGATTTTCCTTCTTTTATTATTTCTATCTTATCGGTCGCATATTGCTTCCTAACTTATTACCTTCGAGATGTATATAATCTCCGATGAGGCTATTCTTCTCCATACATTTCACTGAACCTATGGACAATGACCTTCTTCTCGCTCACCTCAATCAATCTCTAAGTAGTTCCTCGGATAAAACTAACCTCCTTTCATTAAAGGATCTTCAATCCAAATATCGGCTTTTAGAGATCGAACACAGATCTAATTTAAATTTAACTAATCGCTTTAAACGAATGTATCTCGATTCTGAGAAGAAAATCAAGATTTTAAGGAAGAAAATTAGTGATCTCATAGATGAGAAGGATCGCATTACTAACAGAGGTGCACAGGCGTTAGCATAATTTCACAAATCTCTTCTCGGTGTACAAGTTGAACGAGATGAACTCCTTCATCGAATACTATATGCTTAAGCAACGAGAAGAGCAAGTTCGTTCTCTTTTTGTTATTAATAGTGATGATGAATTCGCCGGGCCTTAAAGTTTTAGATAACGCCGGGAATAACCTAGGTGTTGACGTTAGTCTTCATGCCGAGCATACTTCCTTGATTAAAGATATGATATCGATAGAGAAGGTTTCTTATTATACCTTCCGCTTCTTATACGTAGCATTGCACCGTAAATTATTAACTTGTTGTTACTTATTTGCAGAATGCGAGAAGAGGCTTCATGTTAGAATTAGAGAGCTTGAATCGAGAAAGAACAACTCGCCAGAATTTTCCAATGAGAATTGAAGAACTCGAAACTGAAAAACAACACCGCATAAGAGTCTCTCTTCGTAATAACAAGTATTCCAAGTTGAAGAAACAATTGAAACGACAGTGGCGAATTTTAGTAATGATGCAGTTCGTTTTCGCAATGGAGCTATGGAATATGTTTGTAAAGACCACAAAATCCCTCTTCATTCATATCCTTGGCTCCTCGAAAAGGTTCCTGAGAATCTGCCTGTCTCAGATGTTTCTGATAGTGAGGCTAGCGAAGGGAAAATTTCGCGATGAAAATAATAGAAGCGAAGAATCAAATGAAAGAGAAGAATCACCAAAGAGATAACTCTTTTGTTTCTTTACGTCCCTGTAATATCCGTATATTTACGTATCTTTATTATAGTGTACTTCTTGGATTTTTTCCCCCCTGAATTCAGTCTTCACCCCCTTTTTTGGTATTTCTTCCTTGTAATATAATTGGCTAACCTTATTGATGTATAACTCTTTCATCGGAAGATGAATAACACTATTCCATCTTTTCCATTCCCATACTTGCCTCATTATTTATCTTCGGATGGAAGATTTTTGGTGTCATCATGTATTTTGTTGGATAACAATTTTATTGTTGTGGAAATGTATCGTCGCGACTTGGTCGCGGGTATCTTCATGAATTGAGAATTCTATCTCTTTTTGTTGCGACAAGGTCGCAGGCCGCTCTACATTTTCATGCAAAGGCCCATTAACCTTGCCTTATCATTTTTGCGTGGTCTTCCAAGTTAGACCTCCCTAATTAGAGGTCCTCCCGCCACCTTTTATTGCGACAAAATCGCAGGACGTCCTTACACTTGCATGTAAAGACCCATTGATCTTGTCTTATCATTTTCCAAGTATTTTTGCCTCTGCACAGATGTTTTAGTTGCGACAATATGACAGGCCTAGATATCCTTGCGAACATAAAGCCCCATGACATTGCCGTCGTGCGGCGAAATCAGCAGACGTCCGTACACTTTCATGTAAAAGACCCATTGATCTCGCCTTACCCTCGCGTTAGTATTATTGCCTCTGCAGATCAATGCACAAATATGACGAGCCTAAATTCTCTTGCGAAAATATAGCCTTATGACATTTGCGTCTGTTTTGACACTCCCCCTATTGGAGAGCGCCGCCCTTATCATCTCCCGGTTGCCCTTCAAGGAGGCGAAACATCGGCCATACAAGACTAGCTCCTCCCATGGGCCTTAACAACAACCGGTTGTTTTTCGCAGCCTCTTATCCCTTATACCTATAGGGTTTATGGTTACTGAGGCTGCACCCTAAGTGGAGTTTTCTTGGGCGGAGTGCAACGCATGCCAAGACTTGCCAAGAATGGCAGGGTAGGTTCATCCATCCCGGCACTCGCTCAAGGTGTACCTCGGCGCCTTGAGCATACACTCGACTCCTTGGAAGAGACCTCGGTCGCCCAACGGTATAACCTACATATATAGTTGGGAATCCAAGGTACCTCTCCCGGATAGGCTTTCATGGGCCCCAAAATTTTCATGGTTCGGAGCTTCGGGGAGGCGGTGTAACCTTCCCCTGAACCATGGCGAGAGATACCCCTTATATGATGCACTTTAGGTCTTACATTTGCCTCTTACGAAATGTTATTCGCGAACTAGGGTGTACGCCATAAAGGTTCGTCCCATTCTTTTCACGCATTCATCTTTGTTAAATCATTCAATCATTCATGTTTCATTATTTCGATATTTGTTTACGAAGTATTCGCATAGTTCATTTCATTTGTTGTATTTCACTTTTCTTTCTTAATCGAATTCTCATTTACTCTTGGTCGCGAGGTTCTCTTGACATCATTACCGATTTGCTACTTTGCATCCTGCTTTTATTGATTATTCACTTCTTGTGCCTTTTGTTCCTCATATCTTTTGCTTCTTCATTGTCATAATATTGGTCTGTCTCAGGCATTCACCTCGCGAGATATGTTCACCCTCATACATAGTATCTACCATTAGTTTTTCCTTTCTCTGTTTCATCTTTCACATGTTGCTTCAACCCTTTCTTTCATCAATTCAAATTTTTAGCTTTTGTCCCGATTTCTATCACAAATGTTTCCTTTCCCTTCGACCGACAATCGTGCATCTCGGTGGTGGTGGTAATGTCGGCCTGTTTCTTCTCCTTTAAAGTGATTGCTTCCCACGATCAATCATCGAGAATAATTCTCTTTATGTTTCTACAATCGTTTGTTTGATGTCCATGGAAGCGATGGTAAGAACAAAACTCATGACTTCTATCTCGCTGGTGGTGGTTCCATTCCCACGTTCCAAGGTCTTTGGTACATTTTCCATCACAAGTATAGCTTCCCGGATCTTTCAACACTAGCATTGGTGGGGGCATCCTAATCTCTTCCCACACTATTCTGCGAATTTCTCTGTCCTCCAGGTTATTTTGCCTTCGTCCACCATAAGTTTCTTGCACATGATCTAACTTGAATCTTATTATTCTTTCGTTACGGTTGTAATAGTTCCTTTTCGCTCAAACTCTTCTTGATCGTGGCTTCCCATGGCTACTATCTTCTGCTGTCCTCATCGACTTTCCTTGCTTGCTTGTCCTTGCGAAGTGCTCGCCTTTGTATTTATGAATTGAGGTAACAAGCTTGCGTTCGGGCATTCGAGTTTGTGTTCGCGATCGGATAAGAATTCATTTCATTTGTCTTTCTTCTAAGGCAATATATTCTTCTTGTAATTCTCGCAGCTCTGCCATCGTGATTGTATTTTTGATTCTAAAAATTTGAATGTATAACAAGTTAGTCGCGAAGAGAGCATTCACAAATGAGAGTATGAGATATCTCTCCTCAACCCGTCCTGCCATTTCGCTACACATGGTCCTCCATCTTCTTGTCAACTGCCTTAAGCTCTCGCCAACCCTTTGTTTCAACCCGAATACATCTTCAATACCTGGTCGCGAAGAGTTGTTACTTATGTATGCTCCCGGGAATATGGCTTGTAAATGATTAAATGATGTGATTGTGTTCCTTGAGACCTTCAAACCATTTTAATGCTTCTCTATTAAGCTTGATCAGAAATATTTGCACAAAGTATGGCATCATGATTCTCCCCACTGCAACATACATCTCATATAAGCCTTGATATGTTGTACCTTGCAGTTGTTCCATCAAAGATGTTGGTTAATGCGAGTAGATTGCACTTAGAGGTATTCCTCCCATCGTACTTCTAGCGTGAAGGGATTCTTCGCAGCTTCTGCGATGGCCCGTCCGATTGTTTCCTTCCTCCTTCCCTTCTATTATTCATGAGTCCCTCATCTCAGCCGGTTCTCTTAAGATTTGTTCATTTGCCTGGAATTTGTTTCTCCGGGTCTTTTTAGCTCGCCTCTCTCCTTCTTCTCTCGTGCCTATTTTGACCTTCCTGCTCATTATTTTCTTCTCTTCTTTCCTGCGACGCTCTTCTTCGTTTCTTTCGTCGATTCGCACACCATTATATCGATTTTGTTCTCTCTTCTTGCATTTGTCTCTCGGCTCTCATCTGCACCCTCTCATATTCTTCATTAATATTTCTATTGGTACGATTTTGTTCCTTCTTCTTTCGCGGTTGTCATGGTTATTCTGCACGGATTGCCTCTTCCATCTCTTTTTGATTTTCCGGTTACGTTTCTTATCCTTTTCTCTCGCGAGCTAGTCGCGCTTTGTTCAACGTAGTGTCTCTCAATGTCGTCCTCGATCTCTCGGTTTCTTCTCAACTCTTCTCTCCCATGTAAGATTATTCTCCCTTCAAAGAGTGGGTCATTCGGCCCTTGAGTTGCATGTTTCCTTGATTTTCCCTATTCCGCTCATTTTGAAGATTTTGGTGAGAATATAACGATCTTCCATCTCTCCTCTTCTCTCGCCATGCTACGTACTTGGATTTTGTGTTTCTTCCTCGGTACTTTCTGTTGGAAAAACTCTCCTTCTTTCTTCCCTATTCGATCTTGAACTTGATCTCACGCACTTCTTGATCTCTATTTTGCAACCTCATATTTTCCATCCTCAATTCATGATTTGTCTTGTCAAGTTTGCTCGTTCCTCCGCCTCTAGCCGTCTCTCTTCGTGTATTGTTTGTCTCAATCTTTCTAATGCTGCGATTTCTTCGTTTCCTGGATTCATTTCTTCATTCATTCCTTGCTCTCCTTGTCCATTGTTCACCAGCTGCTGTGATCGCTGTCGTAAGCGACACAAATATAATTTACACTTTCTTACTACTCAAAATATAAATATAGCAAGGGCAAGAAAGGATCGATCCCACAGAGAGGTCTAGGTTGTCAAATTGTTTAGGTTCCCTATAAATAACACCGGTAGTTTTGTGATTTTATGAAATAAAATAAATAAAAGCAAAGAAAGAAATAAGCAAACAAATAAGATAGAAAAGATATTGGTTAAGGATTTCGTTTTCATTCACTAACATGCTTTTCACAATAACTAGAATTGATTTTTAATCTCAACTTTTATCAAAGACCCTAGAATACCTTGATCGCAAGAATATCCCGCAAATCTCCTCATGTCATCAACAAACACATTAAAAGATGCGAATATGAATTCTACCTAAAGGAACAACCTAACGTGTAAAAAAGCACTAATCAAGTTTAATTCCCAGATGCGTTAAGTTCTATGAAATCAGGCCCGATCAAAGCAATTGAACGTGGAAAGCGCACTAATTCAATTTAACAAGGTTACGATTCACATATGATCATAAGAATATATCACTACAAACTATAATCATATTATGCTACTTGTATCCAAGGAATATCACTTTTGCGTATAATAAACCTAAACTAGCAATAGATGTGATTAGAAGTTCTACCAATTTGCAACTTGACAAAACAATCAATCAATCATAAAACAATATTTTCAGAGAATTGCAAACGATAATTATGAGACAAAACTAATATATTGAATCAAAGAATCATGCTTTATGAAATCCAACTATTCCATAACCAATAATAAACTTAGGTACTCATATTCATGGAGTTCATAACAAGAAGAAAGAGAAAAGACTTCATGTTTCAAAACCCTAGAACCAAGTAGAGAAAAGATAATAAAACGTGGTCTCTAATTGTGCCTAGGCTTCTCTATATATATAGAGTTTTTGTAACCTCTTGGTGAAGAAAACTAGGAAACCTAGTAAAATTAGGAAAGTGCACCTCCTTAGGAATTGTGTCCCGTGCATCGAGAGCCAGTGCAATTTGTTTGCCAAACTCGCCGGAATTTCCAAAGTCACGGCCATGTCCTGCTTTATGATAGTTTAGAATCGGCTAAATAGTCCAATGAGCCTGCAAATTCAGCACTCCTTGTCAATGCCTTGTCACCCATTTGAACCGACAGTGCATCTTTTCTTCAACCTCGGCAGACAACGATCTCTTCTTCCATGCAATATATCCTTCACAAAGAAGCCCCTTCTTCTCGTTATGAGAATCACCGGTGACTCGGCTCCACTTCAGTGCCATCACCGAACAATGGCATCACCACGCCGAGTTCTTCATTCGCCAACAGCCATGACATCACCATCAACCCCATCTCCGGCCACACGATAATGGCAGCAACCTCCTTCTACGATTCGACGACCCTTGGACTTCTCATCTCCATCTTCACCGCCAAACTCACTACCACCCGTTCAATCTCCGGCTAGCTCCTCGATCTCTACTTCATCAACCACCGTAAACTCTAGC
Source organism: Papaver armeniacum (assembly GCA_023531295.1). NCBI lineage: Eukaryota > Viridiplantae > Streptophyta > Magnoliopsida > Ranunculales > Papaveraceae > Papaver > Papaver armeniacum. Next base: position 13,189 of record JAJJWW010006728.1, read on the forward strand.
ATCACGAGCTCTTCAGTACGGATATTAATGGCGATGAATACTGAACCAACATTCTTCACTTTGCCATCATCGTCCAACAAACACAAAGAATATCCATTGAGACAAAGATCACTCTTTATCAATCATCATCTCTCGCCAAGACGCCAACCAATGATCATAGCCAACCTTCTTTCACCGTTCCTGTTCTTCAATGGCAAAGATTCATCTCGCTGTCAGTCTTTCATGCTGCAAGTGCGAGACTTCTTTGTCGGCGCAAGACTATTCACAAGAAGCACTCCCACAATCCTCAATGCCATCGACCAAAGTCCCTGCAGTGCAAGTTACCACTAAAACTCCACCATCATGTTCTTACTCGAGCTTGATAACTTGACTCAACTCTCCCGAAACGTTTCATGTGCTTTCATCACCATCGTGATCACTTTGCCAACAACACCCACAACGACTAAGCTTCATTCTTTGCCCAACACGAGCTCAAAACCCATCTCCTTTAGCCTCGATCAACTCCATCAATCGCTTTATTCCTTATTAATATCCAAAATCTATCGTCAGCAATGACAGTCCACGATCAAACCATGATCCCCCATTTTGTAATCTCCAGCGGGGTTCGCCTCGGCCGCTTGCGTTATCTCAATCACGGAAAAGCCCGAGCATCACCGCTTTCATCGATCAATGGCATGTCACAACATCACTTCTTCGTCAGCTCCAAACTCCATCGAGAGTAACCCATGTCTCTTGAGACGCAAGAACATGAGATTGCCTAGGATAACTCATCGTTTTCTCGTTGAGTTTGCATGGGAGAAGACGGTGGCCCCGAGTAAATAAGGTCAAGCTGCTCTTAACACTATTTGAATTCTGGCTTCCCCCAAGTAAAGGACCAGACTCCTTTAGCAGTCCCTTTGAAAATGTCCGCCCCTTAACAATCTTCATTCAATCACATCAGTCCGGAAGATCGGGGTTTTAGTTCCCGGCTTCATTCTTGTTTCGCCCATAACTTCTTCATACGATGTCGGAATGACTCCAGTTCTTCGGCATTGTCTTCATCTTCTCGTCCTCTACACAATGAAAAGTAGAAATCTTGTATTTGAACGAGTTCCAATTGGTCTTTTGCTCCAAATGACTCCATTGCACCTAATAAACTCAAAAGCACACATAAGACACATAATTCACACGAAAATTCGCAAAGAAAGCATAAATACTAGATATTAAATACGGTGTATTCTACACCTATCAAATTCCCCCACACTTAGACTTTGCTAGTCCTCGAGCAAATCAAACAAAACTTATTCAAAAAGATACATACAACTCCATGTCGTCGAGGCTACGGTTAATTTTAGCATAAATAACAAGCCTTTAAACCCCTAGGTGTCCCTAGCGGACGAGTTATAGTCTCGTGAAGGTTTACTAGAGATATACCTACAAAACCTATATTTCAAACTCCGTCTATTCGTGACAAATCAATGAACGAATCCAAATTGACTACAGGAGGAGGTACCTTGCAAATTCAATTCATATATTAGTAAATAAACTCTAATTAGATAGTTGAACAAGCCACAATACTCGGAAACTAACAACCACAATCACAATGAAAAGATTAAGAAGATGGATATAGATGTAGATGTTGGCGAATATTCACAAGTGTTCGATGTTTCCCATATCCATCTAAAGGTCAACTGCTAAGATGAACCTAATCCTCTTTGGATTGAGCTACTTAGTCTTGAATGCTACATCAAATCAATTGGCATATACAAGGAACCAAAGTGACTTTATTCAACACAATAATAATTTTTTTTTTTTTTATATATAAGATTGGATCAAACTGGATCCAATTTCTCACAGACGGCATGATTAGATCTTTTGGATCCAGCGCATGCTTCTTGTCGGCAAGTACATGATAGTTGCCTTGGATCACTGCATTCCACTTGTTTAAGCGCGGAGAGCCGGGACTACGTTTCACACATCTGCTATTCCCAAGTGTCCTTTTATTCCGTTTTGGTCTAATTGGTGGGGTCTCTTTTTTTTTTTTTTTTTTTTTTTTTCATTTTTTCATTTTTTTTTTTTTTTTTGTCGTCTTTTTCTTGTAACTCACCACTCTATTTCATCTAGCAGTAATAACACGTCGATTTTTAGTGACCCACCAAAGCACTTAGAGAACAATAGATAAATATGGAAAAAAAAAATAGAATCGATAATTTGATATTAGAGATATGGTAACAACTATCATGTTAATTTGTGATTTAAGCTATATTCTTCCCTTTTAGTTAATTGGTTCCTCAACTCCTGCATTCAAAATGGTTCCATCCACTAATGGTGTCAAAAACAAACTATTCAAACATATAAATGCTCCCCCCACTTAAACTTCACATTGTCCTCAATGTGTAAAACCGAAAGTTCTGAATTCTGACGTAACAGCATAAAACGCAAAAAACTGTGCAAATTGGTAAGGAATTTGGAAAAACTCCATTTCACAAAAGTTGTTCACCTACGTGTTTTCTACACAGTGTCAAAATTTCACAGTGTTTTGATAAACGGTCTGATAGTTATGGTCTCTGGACTGAACTACGCGCAGTCTGAAATTTTCTGACGAAAAAGTATTCGTCATAATTTTCTTCTAAAATAGATTATGGACTCAATGAAATTAAACATGGGGATGCAAATATGATATGAAAACAGTAAAAATAAATAAACGAAACAAAAATAAAAAGAAAAAGGATAAGAGATACAAAACCGGTGGGTTGCCTCCCACTAAGCGCTTGTTTTATAGTCAATCGGCTCGACTATATCCTTGCAAGATTCATTCTCCATACACCAATAATCTGAAAAGTTGGGGATCCGTCCATAGAACCTGTTTTGCAAACACTAGCTTCACACAAATATTAGTAATATAAAAATAAAAGTGAAGCTATGAACCGATAAAAGCTTCCCCCACACTTATTCTTGTCACACTTGGAAGTGTATAAAGAATATAGAAGTCGGGTACTTCCATGGTTTCTTGTTCCATAACCTGCATAGTATGAGAATTAAGTGTCTCTAATGGCGGAAAACGAGAAACAAAGTCAGTCAACAATATTCTTGAAGCACATACATTCAAACCAATAAGAGGTAAAGGAGAAGAAACAATAGGCAAGGGTTAGATAAACCTTGCACAATCTCTTGTATTACGGAATCCTCTTCATCCTTGAAAAATTCAAGTGAATTATTCACCTCTTTTATATCATGGTCCTCTATCAAACCTTGCAACCATTCTTCGTCCGTTTAACGCTTTAACCATAGTCTCGACATAAACATCATCATTACAATCATGCACAAGTTCAATTGGGTCTTCCACAATATTGGTCATAACGGTCTCATTCTCAACACACTCCTTTTTGTTGTAAGGCACATACTCTTTTGCGGATCCAAATTTTATCATAAGAAACTTTTTTAGAACACTCAAAAATGCATCATCCTCAAGCTCCACCCTTTGAATAGGCTCTTGATCATTAGTAAGATCAATGCTTGAGTAATCTACACAAGTGTCGACATATTCCTCTTCATCTTCATCTTGATCCCAAAAAGACTCCTCGGAGATGTCACCATGAGTTGTTTCAAGCAATGTATCATAATCACCGTCACTATCATAGTCAACATAAGATTGTTCCTCGCTGAATTTAGTGTTACTTATCTCTAACTCATCCTTTTGAATAGGTGAATGATCATTATTACGATCAAGAGTTGAGTTAACTACACAATTATCAACAAAAGTCCCCAAAGATTCGCCTTTTTCAACATTAGCATCAATCAAATAATCATCACAAACCATATGCACATTAGAATTATCCATATCCTCCTTGTATTGATCAATGTCTCTTCGCAAGATAGTCATACCTTCACGAAGTTCTTGGAGTTGCTCGTTTGTAGTCTCTTTAGCTTTTCGAAATTCCTCTTGTAAAAAGGTAGAAACTTTGTCTATAAAGTTAGAGACTTTTTGTTCACAAGCATAAGAATCCTCCCATCCTTGTTGTTGTTCACACACATACCCGCCATAAGGTTGTTGAGGAAAACCACAAGGTTCCATGGAATATTGGTCATAACCAATGAATTGGTTTTGATTATACCCATGGGAAATTGGTAGTTATCATATTGTTGAGGTTGTTGAAAACCGTATCCATTGTTCAATATGCCCTTCCATAGAAATAAGCACCCGAAATAAGATTCTCAAAACAAGGTTAAAACCCGAAATAAAATAAAAAAAAAATAAAACAAAAACTAAATACAAAAATAAGAAACCAAAAACAATTAACAACCATTTGCCCCTCCTAAGAATCTGGCCTTCAAAATTGATCGTATGTCAGAAGCTTAACACAAATATAATTTACACTTTCTTCTACTCAAAATATAAATATAGCAAGGGCAAAGAAAGGATCGATCCACAGAGAGGTCTAGGTTGTCAAATTGCTTTAGGTTCCCTATAAATAATAATCGTAGTTTTGTGATTTTATGAAATAAAATAAATAAAAGCAAAGAAAGAAATAAGCAAACAAATAAGATAGAAAGATATTGGTTAAAGTTTCGTTTCATTCACTAACATGCTTTTCACAATAACTAGAATTGATTTTTAATCTCAACTTTTATCAAAGACCTAGAATACCTTGATCGCAAGAATATCCATAAATCACTCATGTCATCAACAAACACATTAAAAGATGCGAATATGAATTCTACTAAAGGAACAACCTAACGTGCAAAAGCACTAATCAAGTTTAATTCCTAGATGCGTTAAGTTCTATGAAATCAGGCCAATCAAAGCAATTGAATAGTGGAAAGCGCACTAATTCAATTTAACAAAGGTTACGATTCACATATGATCATAAGAATATATCACTACAAACTATAATCATATTATGCTACTTGTATCCAAGGAATATCACTTTTGCGTATAATAAACCCCCAAACTAGCAATAGATGTGATTAGAAGTTCTACCAATTTGCAACTTGACAAAACAATCAATCAATCATAAAACAATATTTTCGAAGAATTGCAAACGATAATTATGAGACAAAACTAATATATTGAATCAAAGAATCATGCTTTATGAAATCAACTAATCCATAACCAATAATAAACTTAGGTACTCATATTCATGGAGTTCATAACAAGAAGAAAGAGAAAAGACTTCATGTTTCAAAACCCTAGAACCAAGTAGAGAAAAGATAATAAAACGTGGTCTCTAATTGTGCCTAGGCTTCTATATATATAGAGTTTTGTAACCTCTTGGTGAAGAAAACTAGGAAACCTAGTAAAATTAGGAAAGTGCACCTCCTTAGGAATTGTGTCCCGTGCATCGAGCCCCGTGCAATTTGCTTGCCAAACTCGCCGGAATTTCCAAAGTCACGGCCATGTCCTGCTATGATAGTTTAGAATCGGCTAAATAGTCCAATGAGCCTGCAAATTCAGCCCACTCCTTGTCAATGCCTTGTCAGTCCGCTGGAACTGACAGTGCATCTTTTCTTCAACCTCAGCAGACAACGATCTCTTCTTCCATGCAATATATCCTTCACAGCAAGCCCCTTCTTCTCGTTATGAGAATCACCAGCTCGAGCTCCACTTCTCAGTGCCATCACCGAACAATGGCATCACCACGCTCGAGTTCTTCATTCGCCAACAGCCATGACATCACCATCAACCCCATCTCCGGCTTCACACGATAATGGCAGCAACCTCCTTCTCTGATTCGTACGACCCTTGGACTTCTCATCTACATCTTCACTGCCAAACTCACTACCACCGTTCAATCTCCGGCTAGCTCCTCGATCTCTACTTCATCAACCACCGTAAACTCTAGCATCACGAGCTCTTCAGTACGGATATTAATGGCAGTAATACGAACCAACATTCTTCACTGCCATCATCGTCCAACAGCCACAGCAATATCCATTGAGACAGCATCACTCTTTATCAATCATCATCTCTCGCCAGTACTGCCAACCAATGATCATAGCCAACCTTCTTCACCGTTCCCTGTTCTTCAATGGCAGCATCCATCTCGTCGTCTTTCATGCATGCAGACTTCTTTGTCAGCGCAAGACTATTCACAGCAGCACTCCCCTGAATCCTCAATGCCATCGACCAAAGTCCCTGTTGTGCAAGTTACCACTAAAACTCCACCATCATGTTCTTACTCGAGCTTGATAACAGCTCAACTCTCCCTGAACTTCGTTTCATGTGCTTCATCATCACCATCGTGATCACTGCCAACAACACCCACAACGACTAAGCTTCATTGCTGCCAACACGAGCTCAAAACCCATCTCCTTTAGCCTCTGATCAACTCCATCAATCGCTATTCCCTGTTAATATCCAAAATCTATCGTCAGCAATGACAGTCACGATCAAACCATGATCCCTGTTTTGTAATCTCCAACGGTTCCTGCCTGCCTGCTTGCGTTATCTCAATCACGGAAAAGCCTGAGCATCACTGCCTTTCATCGATCAATGGCATGTCACAACATCACTTCTTCTCGTCACAGCTCCAAACTCCATCGAGAGTAACCCATGTCTCTTCAGTACGGCAACATGAGATTGGCCGGATAACTCATCGTGTTCTGTTGAGTTTGCATGGGAGAAGACGGTGGCCCTGAGTAAATAGGCTGGCTGCTCTTAACACTATTTGAATTCTGGCTTCCCCCAAGTAAAGGACCAGACTCCCTTTAGCAGTCCCTTTGAAAATGTCCGCCCCTTAACAATCTTCATTCAACTGTCAGTCCTGGAAGACTGACAGTTTAGTTCCAGCTTCATTCTTGTTTCGCCCATAACTTCTTCATACGATGTCGGAATGACTCCGTTCTTTCGGCATTGTCTTCATCTTCTCGTCCTCTACACAATGAAAAGTAGAAATCTTGTATTTGAACGAGTTCCAATTGGTCTTTTTGCTCCAAATGACTCCATTGCACTAATAAACTCAAAAGCACACATAAGACACATAATTCACCGAAAATTAGCAAAGAAAGCATAAATACTAGATATTAAATACGGTGTATTCTACGCCCTATCATCTTGCTCCTCTTCTCTCTCGTCTTCGTAATCAGATCTCAAGTATGTACACTTACTCTATCATAATCCACAATTGGCGTTTGCCCTTTGGGGAGATCGGTGGGCTAGTTTTGATCTTCTCCATCGTTTCTTATTCATCCTTGACGATTCTCTGTTTCATTCCTCCTTTCTCCAGCAAGTCTCCCACTTCTTCTTACAATCGTTAAGTTTGCCCTTGTACATTTCTTCTTTAGCCATTTTTTCTTTTCCAATGAATTCTTGAGTATCTTCTCCAAACCTTTTCTCGGTAATCCAAACTCTTTCCGATCTCTACGTCGATCTCCTCTCTGTTTTCTAAACTTTCTTGAACCAACAAGATTAGGTCCTTTGTTTCTAGCGCATATGTAGTAGCGGGTTTTCCCTTACACCCCTTACTCGATTTGCTTAATTAGTCCATTGAAAGATGTAAGATCAAGAATATTTATTGATTGAATCCATGAATTGTTTACACAAGAAAATTGAATTACACTTAGAAATTAAAACACTCTTAAAATTTCTCTCTCCTAATGACTTGCCCAACAATTCCAAAAAGATCTCTCCCCTTTACAGATTCACTCAACCCTTTATATAGGGTAATACATAGTGGTAGACAGTTGCTATCCTTTATTTTCGGGAATGTCATGAGTGTCATGGGAGATGTACAAACATTCGTTTCGCGACACTTCTGCACTCCCTCGCCCGGGTTTTCACGTCTTCTTTATGTTTTACTTGTCGTTATTCATTGCGTCGTTTATTTTAGCTATCTGCACATTGCCCTGCGACATCGGCGATTTATTGATCCGCGAGCCACATGCGTTCTGCGATATTATGATCCTAGGTTGCTACACCAAAATGCCATTTGGATTGAGAAATGCGGTAGCCACCTATCAAGGTTGGTGGAAGACATGTTCGAAGATAGAATACACGACACCATTGAGGTATATGTGGACGATATGTTGGTCGAAGCAAGGTGGCCAACAACCACATCGGCGACCTTCGAGGCATATTTCAAACCATGAGAAGATACAAGATGAGGGTAAATCCGTCCAAGTGCACCTTTTGGGTCACCTCGAGCAAGTTTTTAGGATACATAATCACCGACAAAGGAATTGAGGCCGACCCAGATAAAGTCATAGCCGTCGTGGAAATGCCATCCTTTCAGAATGAGTTAAAGATGTGCAACGATTGAATAGAACTTAGCGGCCTTAGGGCGATTCATCTCGGTCATCCAGCAAGTGCAAGGACTTCTTCGGGACGTTACGAAAAGGAGAGAAGTTTAAATGGACCGAGGAGTGTGAAAAAGCGTTTCAAAAAATCCAGCGGCGTCTCGAGTCTCTCAGGTGTTATAGAGACCAGACCCAGGACATACTAACACTATATCTTGGGGCAACTTGATCACGCCATGGTGGCAGTTCTAGTCAAGAACCGGGAAGAAAAACGGTGTATTTCATAAGCAAGACCATGAATCCAGCAGAGAGGAACTACACCAGGATCGAGCAACTAATATTACCATTGGTGTTTGCAACACAGAAGCTTCGGACGTATTTCCAAACCCACAAGATTCGGGTGCTTACAAAGTCCTCCATAGAGTCAATACTCGACAATGCAGACAGGTCGGGACGGATCTCCAAGTGGAGTGCGCAAACAACTTGATTCGACATCGTTTACGAGATGAGCAGCGGTAAAAGACAAGTAGTGACGATTTCCTGGCGAACTTCCCCTCAAATCTATCAAGACCCAGTAGAAGACATACACGGAATGGAGGAAGACCGAGA